>JAIPRK010002176.1:0-26648 GCA_025469195.1 Chaitophorus viminalis | reverse complement strand
CCGTTTATCTGCATAGATTGCTCGCGTCAAAACGATGATGCTAAAACGTCTAGCGTCGATTTGAGAATCGAGTTTGAGAGCGAGAATAATTTTCCCGCAAACACTGCAGCCTACTGCTTGGTCATACTCGATCGAGTCATTCAATACAACCCGTTTACCGGTGAAGTCAGAAAAAACTAATATATATATATATATATATATATATATATATATACATATATATTTTTATATGTCTATGTGTGTATGTGTAACACAATATATATGTATATTATGTATTATGTATTTTATTTTAATAAATAAACAACGAGTATGGAAATAAACTATAAAATTTTTTTTTATTATTTAAATATTTTATATATTTATTATACATATATATCTATCCTTCTTTATTTTGTCCATCACATGTGTGTTTGATCGAAAGACTGACATGCGGATAACCCATTATTTACCGAAAGTAATTAAAATACAACGGACCATCGTTCTCGTCAAATGACATCGGTTGTTGCAGCTATAAATGTTAAAAAATTATGTTATTAATATTGAAATAATTTAAAGTGAGGTTTTAATAATAATAATAATAATTACCTCAGATGATATCGGATAAGTAGTCTCGGTGTTATCACAGATAATGTGAGTGTTGTTGTTGTTGTCGTCGTCGTCGTCGTCGTCGTCATTGTTGTTACCGATTATGTAACCAATGTCGTCAGCCGTCGAGCTCGAAGACTTTGCCGCTATCCAGCGCTGTGCCAATTGATCGACGGCGAATAATTTTATTTGCTCGAGAAAACTGCGATCTTGCAACGAGCACGGTACATGCATGGCGATCAAATCTTTGTGAATATTTCGAACAATAGTGGCAGTTTCCGCAAGCGAGGATCCGCTTGCTCTGTATATATTTTTCGTCAGGTACATGACTATTTGACTGATCTGCGCGCAAACGGTAGCGCGGGTAACGATAAGTTTTCGCGTAATCGTCTCCTCGACGCAGCGCTTCAATTCTTGTAGTCTAAACAAATTTGTTCTGCTTAGCAATACGCGAGATCCATCAAGGCTATGCGAATCTATGACCAGCATGTTTTTTCCGCGATACATCGATTTGGACAGAGTGTTCGTCTCATTCTTGAGGAACAGTCTTTCACTGCGATTTTTCACGGGTGAATCGGTGATAATCGATAATATATTCCCCATCAACGAGTACACTTGACGCATAAAGTCGGGTGAAATGCACACGTAACGCGTCGAGGTCGATATGCGTATCGTCACGTTGAACTCGTTCGTAGGATCCAGTCCTATAGCGATAAACTTACGTTCGGCAAAGTCTATCGTATACGTGGTGCAGTCGATCAACTCCGTTTGCGATAATCGATGCATATTATTTTCCACTGTAGCAGACGATTCTTTGTTGCCATCGCCGGTATCTTTACCGACAGTTGCTGCACCACCAGTGATGTCAGCGCTGTAAGTCGTTTCGACGAAGAAGCCGTCTTCGAGAACATTTTTCTGAGCCATAGCGAACGTGCAGACTGTAACAGCAGCAGCAGCAGCAGTAGTAGTTGTAGTAGTAGTAGTAGTAGTAGTAAAAACGCGAACTACATGCACTCCTAGCTAACGTTGTACTCGAACTATTCGATTTTTGATTTTAAAACATAACTAATATGTTTTAAAGACTCGCTAGCGATCACGGTGGATTATATAATTATTATAACGGACATAAAATCAAAAAATCTCGTTATCATTGATAACAATATTCAGTGATAACATTCATGTGGATATGTGACGTGATAAGAGGACGAACATCATGGTGGAGACAACACTGCAGCTGATGGTCAAGACGACAAGGATTTGCCGGGCCGGGAAGGGGATCCTCGGTGCAGCGACGGGGTGGAGCGGGGGCTTATCAAGGGAAAGGTGGGACACGTGATGTCGCGACAAAACGCGCGCAACAACGACAACAACATAACAAGCCAACCGCGCTATCGGTGCTGTGTATCGGTAACACGAATTAGTGATAACGATAATGATAACAATCGTGGTGGGGCGGGAAGGGACGGGGACCGGACACGACACGGTGGAGAGTAGCGGGGTAATCATCATAATGGAGCGGGGCGGGGTAATCATAACGGCGGTGGGCGAGGAAGACAAATGGTGAAGGGTGATGACATGTCCTATCAGTGATAACAGTTATGATAACAGTCAGGGGGGGCGGAACGCGGCGGGGATCAGACATGACGGAGGGGGGTGGGATAACGGCGGCGGGGGAGGAAGGCAAATGGTGAAAGGATGGTGGTTTTGCGGGGGTTTGGTGGATCGGCGGCGCGGTGGGAAGTGGGTTTTGGTGGATTTGCGGGGGAGCCAGAACCGGCCATTTCATCCCACCGAGATGGTTCAAAACCCTGGACCCGACCTGGAGCGAATTTCGGACGGAGTTTTTGGAAAACTTCGATAACTCCGAGATCCAGTCCCCGTTTCGGGCGGAGATAGTCTCGGTCAAACAGCTCGCCGGTCAGTCACTTGCCTAATTCGTGTTGGCCAAAAACCAACTCGCGTGCCGCTTTAACACCGGACTATCTGAGACACAGTTAATAGGGATTATTGCAGGACTAATGAGCGACGAATTCCGGACCCATGTACGACTACAGCGGCTAGTAACATTCGGGGATCTACGTCGAATAGCCGAAGTCCTGGATCCTGCTACAAACGCGCCCCCTCGTACCCAAAAACGCAAACCACCGGAAACAGGGAACAAGGGGTGCTAGCAAACCAACCGGGACCCTAAGAAAACCTCCACACGCAGTCCGGACAAGAACAGACCGCCGGGGCCGTACAGGTATTGCGGGGAGGGTCACTGGAAAAGGGAATGCCCCACAAACCGACGTTTTCGGGAAACAACAGAGGAGACGGGGGGGATTTAGTCCACCCATCCGGCTCTAATAATACAAAACCGTTAATTTATCATAATTATTTGAAATTTTTAAAAATATTTTAATTTTTAATAAAATAAAATTTACTATCAAATTTGTTATTAAGATAGGGCTTAAAATAATACATAATAGAAAAAAATCGCCCAGCGTGGGCGATCGCCCCCATCGCCCCCCCCCCCTAAAAACGGCCACTGAATTAATATAAGAATCCTATTTTTAAGATATCTAATTATTTATTTAAATAATATATTATGCAAAAAAAATTAAAGGAAATTAATCATAAATTAAAACGTAATAAATTTAAAACCATTTTATGATTATTTTTACAAACAATTTTATTATTTTATTTTGGAATTTAATTTAATTTAAATAAACATGACATTCTTTAATTTATGAAAATTATAACAATCCTAAGTATTAAATATTAATTATAGTATAAACAAAATATGCTGAAGTTAAACATAATAAAAAAATAAAACATATATTACATTAGTATATAAAATATAAAATATAGTATATAGTACATATAATATACATTATATATAAAACGTAAATGTTAGTTCATTTACTATAGGAAAAAACGATTACAATAATTAACACAATTTTTTTATAATTTTAATCATTTCTATTAAGAAGTTACGAGAAATAAATCATATCAATTTGTTTAATCTTTTCTTAGTAAATGTATATTTACGTCTAATTGAAGTTCATTTATTCCTCAAAATTAAATTTAAATGATTTAATAATATCTGCAAACCTACGAAAACAAAAAAAAATACTTAAAATTTCATAACAATTCAAAAAATTCTAGTATGATTGTTGAAAAATTTAATAATTTTAATCGAAACTTTGACTAGTTGCCATTTGGTCAATTTTGATTTTAGAGCTATGGTAAAAAGGACTAAATCGACTTAAAAAAATTTGGTCTATTTAAACACCTGTTGCCATTGAAAAAAATGCAAGTTGTATTGCGCATGCGCACACAAAAAGATCTAAAAATGTAAAAATCATCAAGAAATGTGTATTTATGTATTCCCTATCCCCTCCCGAAAACCGCATATTAATCTGATGTCACTGAACAGAATTATTTAGTGTTACCTTTAAAAGGAAACGCACTGTATATAATTCTGTATTCTACACAGTTTGAAGACCACTCAATACCAATTCTGAATCTGAAGCTAATTAGTTCGTAGTGATTTTATGTTTCGAACACAGATAATCGATTAATTTTATTTTCGGATTGAATAATACTTATTAGTAGATATATAGTATTTACGTTGTTTCTTGTTTTCATAAAAAAATAAATACACAAGAGAAACCTGAATGTCTACTGAACGATGGCTTGGAAACGTGGCTGTTTTTGTGACAATTTAAACATAATTTATTTTCTTATCATATAACATTATATTATACATTAATACTTTTTACAGTGTTCAAATGATTTTTTTTATGTCATTTAATTTGGTACATTTTTATTTTCTACAAAATCCAAACGTAATTAATACTACGTCATTCTAATAATTTTTAGTTTTATGAGAGGTTTTTTTTAATCATTCCTAAAAATCAAACAAAGGTCATCTGCTGTATAAATATAAAGAATATTGAAATTACAATTTGTTTCGTTGAGTATTTGTTTTTTTGTTTCTTACAAGTCTTACAGATTTTCGTAAGATTATACCATATTAAAACATTAAAATGATACTATATTATGCCAATCTGATAATTTTAAATTTAAAACAATATTAAAACAATATTTTTTATTTATTTGTTTCATTTTAATTATTTGATATCATCTTTCTTTAAATTAACTTCAAATAATATTGTATATATTATTTCAGCCAAGATGAGTACAGTTCCAAATATCATGGTCTTTAGACTTAAGACCAACCATGGACAAATTTAAGAACTTCAGTATATTGTATATAAATTATATAGAGTCCCAAGGTGCACACACCATGCCTGAGTGGCTAAAGTACGTACATTTTATAACCGCGATTCTTGTAATCTTACAAATTCTATATATATAATTAATTTAATTATACACTGTGCATTTACTGTAAAATCGTAAGATATAAATTACTGTAAGTTAAACAGTTATTTAACTAAATTATTAATATTAATATCAAATATATTTATATATATGTATAAACTTTCTTTGTGCATATTTTGTAATTTATTCTAACATAATTCACAGCTATCGGTTGTACATGTATATAGTGCATATTGCATAATTTTTTTGTTGTATTGGAAATAAATCTTCATCAATACTACAATCTAATATCAATTTCATCTTCAATCAAAAGATTTTATTTTTTTCTTTAGGTTATACCTCCTGTCCAGTAGATTCCTCGTAATAGTTATACAAGTAAATAGTTTCAGAACTCATAATTTTCCAAGGCCAATTATATTTTATATAAATTATATTTATTTTAGATTATTGGAGGTGAACAAGGAATATACACCCTAATAAATGAACATAAGATAATATTCCCGTTTGTGTATCACATGAGATTCAATCATGGATTGAATATAGCCGAGTCGACTAA
This sequence comes from Chaitophorus viminalis, assembly GCA_025469195.1. Classification (NCBI taxonomy): domain Eukaryota; kingdom Metazoa; phylum Arthropoda; class Insecta; order Hemiptera; family Aphididae; genus Chaitophorus; species Chaitophorus viminalis. The sequence goes on along the minus strand of JAIPRK010002176.1, from coordinate 21,181 downwards.
TTGCGCAACGGAATTATGGGTGGACTATGGCAAAAGGGGAAGACTATGTAGTTGTCCTAGAAATAGAATATCGTTCAGTATGGACGGATTTGTGAGAAGATTTCAACCAGAAAAATATGAACTGTGGTGTAAAGGACAAGATATATAGCCGCATCCAGATGATCCAACTCGTTCGTATCCGGCTCCAGTGTCTTAATTGTTTTACTTATTTATAGAATATAATTGTTTCTTAGTATAATCTTATTAATCGCATTTGTATTTCGTAATAGTATGCATCAGCTAGCGAACAATTATCATGGCATTGAAAGATGCACAATAATTTAATATTTAGCAAACTGTAAAACTAAATGTTTCTAGAAAATCTAAAATCTAAAATGTTATGGAAATCTTGTTTTAACTTTAATTACTAATTAGTTTTTCTTATTAACCATGAAATCAATATTATGTTATATATTGTGTATTACTACGATATAATAATTAATGATAATAATAACATTATATAGGACCAAGTAAACATTGCAGCAGTCAGTAGTAACCAACTAACGGTATACTAGGGCAGCATATTTTCAAAGTCAATATTTTAATATCATTATTCATTAATTCGTTATTTATATAAATGATTTTTCGTTATTGACAATTGGTTGTTACATGTTATACAAAGTTACATATCAATTTATTGAAATACGCTCAGTGCTCGAATATGGTCTTATACTTAACATTTCCGAGATAGGTCAAACATGCTGATTATTTTAAGACATTTACAAAGCTTATAATTATTTATTAGTAACCTAGTATAGTATGTACCCTTTGTCAACTTGTAAAGTTTTTATAATCTGTATTTTATAATAGAATTACCTATAAGTTACTCTGAGAAAAAAAATTTTTGAAATCGGTTGATTTATGAATAAATAAGAGCATTTTATATTTTCAAAAATCACAGCAAATTGTAAAATCATACGGTTTTTTGATTTTTAGTAATCGTATTAATTACTGTTAAACATCTTCAAATTTCAAACGTTTAAATGTGTGATATTTAAATTATAATTAGCATTAAAATATTTAAAATCACCTACCTAAATAATGATACCAATAACAATATTAATTATACTCTGTCCCAGTCACTGCGGAGTCATTACTTTTTACCTAATTATCATGACTTTAAAATTTTATTTATGGATAATGCAGGTGCGTAGATTTTACTCACTGGCCCTTTGGCTTATATTATTTTCAAAATAAATAAATACTATTTTTACGTAATCCTTTATTGTGAATTTCATCTTAATACCTACTTATTTATCGAAAAAAATTAAATTAAATTAAAACTAGTGTTAAATGAGGCAAAAAGAATTTATGCACCTGTAAATAAAATTTAAAATGTTAAAATGTAATTTAAATTAATACGGACATAAACAGCTGCTGAAATTGAAGATATTTATCAGTAATTAATACAATTACTAAAAAAAAAATCAAAAAAACGTAAGATTTTACATTTTGCTGTGTTTTTTGAAAATACAAAATGCTCTCATTCTTTCAAAAATCAACCGATTTTAAATTTTTTTTTCTCACAGTAACTTATAGGTAATTCTACAAAGTGGCTATTTTCAAAAATTTTCAAAATTTATTTTGGCGGTTTTGAATTTTGGATTTTTCTTAACCGTGGTAAAAGATGGGCCATAAGTCACATATTATGTTAAAAAAATGGAACTTCAATATCTGCATTATATTAAGAGTAATAACTACTGACTTTCCAATTAATTTACATACTGATAAAAGCTACATATATGTATATAGTGTATATGTCGCATCCATATCGCATTATTGTACGTTTCACGAAATGGATAACATTTGCATCCATTTCACGAAATGGAACCGTGATTTCTCCACTTCACGTAATTACACAATATGGATAGTATTTCGTGAAATGGATACCTAAACTGTCATCAACGGAACTTGTTCCGTCATTTGGATGTCCAAATAGCGAAAATTAAAAAAGCTTAAAAAATCTAAAATAACGATCTGTTCTATCATAAACGACATTCACAATATTATATTTAGGTTTTAACTGTTTTATAAACTGTTTATCAGTTTTTGTTATTGTCAAAAAGAAAAGAAAAAAAGAAAAAAAACGATCTATTAACTATTTTATAAATATAAGTATTTTAATACAAACTGTTATTTATTTAAACAAGCTTGTAAATTATGGCAACGAGAATAAAATTTGAAAGTACATTTAAAACAAGCACATTTTTTAGTTTTACATTTACCTTTACAATAACAGCTAAAAAAACTCTGACCTGCAGTTAAAGAAGAGACAATTATTTCTCTTAATGACATTTCTTTGATCTTATTCACTTGCTTGATATCAATGAAATTTGATGTGGCTAGTTGTTAATTTTCTTTTTGTTTTTGTCCTTTTGTTTGCTAATCAAGAACTGTTTTTCAGCAACATTCAAAACAACAAATTTTTCCAAAAGATAATATTCATGCTTCGTTTTCTTATTTCTAATTGTAAAATATATAGTCTATTATTTTTAAATTTAAATATTATGCAAAAAAAAATATTTCCATAATATTTATTATGAAGTACGATTATATATTTCTGTTGAATTAGATTTAATTAATTAAATAACTTACTTATAGAAAAAACAAGGAAATTAAGTAAGTAAATATATGTAAAAGAAAAATGACCTTAACCGTTTAGGAACTGAACATAGCATAATAAAAGGTTGGTATGGTTCTGGAAATGTACAACTAGCCACATCAAATTTCATTAACATCAAGCAAGTGAATAAGATCAAAGAAATGTCATTAAGAGAAATTGTTTCTTCTTTAACTGGAGGTCAAGGTTTTTTAGCTGTTATTGTAAAGGGAGATGTAAAACTAAAAAATGTGCTTATTTTAAAGGTAATTTCAAATGTAATTCTCGTTACTACAATTCACAAGCTTGTTTAAATAAATTATAGTTTGTATTAAAGTATTTATATTTGTAAAACAGTTAATAGATCGATTTTTTTCTTTTCTTTTTGACAATAACAAAAACTGATAAACATCTTATAAAACAGATAATACCTAAATATAATATTGTAACTGTCGTTTATGATAAAACAGATCGTTCTTTTAAATTTTTTAAGCTTTTTTAATTTTTGCTATTCGGACAGAAATGACGGAACAAGTTCCGTTGATGACAGTTTAGGTATCCATTTCACGAAATATTATCCATATTGTGTAATTACGTGAAGTGAAGAAATCACGGTTCCATCTCGTGAAATGGATGCAAACGTTGTCCATTTCGTGAAACATACAATAACGCGATATGGATGCGACGTATATAGTAAAATATACTGTATACATTATAGTTTTTATTTTGTTAAAATTATATTGACATTTCCTTTTATTCGTAAATTTAATTCATCAATAGCACTTTGTTTTTCAAAAATGATCTTTATGGTATATTTTTTTCTTCTTGAAAATATTCAAATATTATGGATATTTCCAATAAAAGTAGGAGTTTAAAGAATTAATGAATAATAATTCATAAAGTGAAGTACATAAACCGTGATTATACATTTTTAAAAGATAGGGTGAAACTCCTAGGAGTTGACCATAATGAGACTCTATGGTCGAACGAGTTACAGGGAGGGGTGAATAATATTTCTGTCTTGGTCTTTTAAATTTGAAACCAATGTACCATTCCTCTCAAAAAAAATATTCGAAGAGAGTTATGGTTTAGTAAATCTGAGTTATCTATTAATCAGGATGGTTGATGTCTTGATGAATTAGTCGAACCAAATTTCTTAATACTGTACGTAAAAAATAAAATATTCCGAGAGTGATAAATACTAGGTGGTACCGAGTTCGAAACTAGTATTCTTGTTGAAGTAATCGGCATTGTTTAAATTTTGCTTCTGAATTATTCAGAAATATTTAAAAAATGCCAACTTAGTGATAGAACAGAACTATATTGTTTGGGCAATACATTTTTGCGACACTCCAGCTCAAGTTGTGATAGTATTTATAAAGGTTAGGTTAACAACAAAATGTTTTTTATTCCACGTTTCTCATTTAAATATGCTTTTACTAGAGAAACACCAATTCTTTATTATCTATACTGATAAAATCCGGATTTAAAATCTTTTCCAATACTAATGTATGGTCGTTGTATCTATGGTATGTAGTGTTGATCAATTTATTCTTATTTTTTTCCTCTAAACTTAAGTTTTCGAATATTTTCCATCAACATGTAATTTCTTTTAAATAAAATTGATAAAGCAAACACGAAAGCAACAAAACATAATTGTCTAGCATATTCATAGGCGCAAATAGCGTTTGAGATTTGGGGGGAGGGCTGAAGCCCTAGCTACTGAATGAATAATTGAAACATTTATACAAGTAATTAATACCTAAAACTTTTTTAAGTACTACATATAGGTATATTGGATACTGTTTACTTAATTACAATATTGACAGAAAATAAAACTTACTAAACATTTTTTTTTAAAATGTGCATATACTTATAATCGTTGTCAAAATTATATTTATAATATATACATTATACACTACATAACTTTTAGGAAAACAATAGGAATTATTACTGTAAGTATGGTTTTAGAGCAACAAATAACAAAAAAATAATATAATTGTAGAACAAATTTTTATTTAAAAAAAATGTATCTACTTAATACATTTTTAGAGTTGTATTTTTCGGTTGGATTTAGCAAATGTGTTCAATATTATTTCAGTATCTACTATAATATCGTTTTCGATATTCAATATTGCTAAATTACTAAATCGGCCCTGAGTTATGTTAGGTCGGACATATGTGTTGATCCTTCTCATAGTTGAAAAGGACCTTTCACAAGTGGCCCAGCTCACTGGTAACGTTATTGCCACTTGCATAATTTTAAATAAATTAGGAAATGATTCTTCAATTAGATGTTTTTTGATATTTACAAAATTAACTTCTTTCATCATGTTTTTCATTGCATTTATTTCATATTTCAAGTTTAAAGAATTGATATGAAAAGTATCCTGTAGGTACATAAATATACAAACAAAAACAAAATAGTTTAAAAAAAGTCTTTGTCAAGTAGAATTCATAATTTATAAATATTGCTCAAATACAAGTTACAACGTACTTTATAATAATCAATAAGAAAAGATGATTGTTTAAAATTTTTTTGTCAACGAAGCAGCTCGGTTGACAACGAATACCACCGGTCTAATTTTTAACTTCAAATAATTACACAGATTTTCATTGTTATTTAACAGTTTTTTTTTCGCAAATATTTTACAGTATAAATATAATAAATAATAAACAGTTATAAGTAATTAATAATTATTAAATCAACTATTGTATTTTTTTGGAATACATCGTATGTTTAATACGTGTTATTTGAAATGTTTCTTACGATACTATGTAGATGTATGTTTATAAATTAATATTGTAATAGCCGAGGAAAAATTACCAAATTCACTGAAGAAATAGGTTTTTATTATCCTTTTAACTCATAGTTTTTGTACATGTACCAATAATGTATCCGAGTGTGTTACAAGTATGTTATAATATTATGAGCATTCTTTAAGCCTGGTTCTATGTAGTGTTTGGATTTTTTTTTTTTACATTTACCCAAAATGTATCATATTATTTATATACGACTCGTCCATCCGGGTCGAAATGTTGTCCAATAGGTAAAATGGAAGATTTAAAGCTGTATTTTAAATATGATATAATAAAATAAATTGTATACTGCGTATTCCGACTGGAAGTGTCTGACTTCGTGTCGTACAACGACCCCAGTTGAAACTGCAAAATACTCAGATACACATATTTGGTAATTATTATTTCATCGAATTATTTAGCAATTCATTCGAAACGTAAGTCCAAGCGAAATTATAGTATTTATTATTATTATTATTATTATTATACATACCCAGTTAATATACTCCGAATCTCCACACCAATGACATTCGCACGTCATCATCATGAGGTACATAATGTATTATTATTTATTATACAAATGCGCCTATACACGTATGAATCTCAACGTTCGTATATTTCGTAATTTTTAATATCATAACCTCATTCGAGGGGCCTACGATGCCTGTAGCGATCGGAGGACAATTATCAAACAAGTATCAACCACGTTAATTACATAAAATCTATTCATGTATAATATTGCAACCTCATTTGAGGGGCCATCGATGATGCCTGTGGCGATCGGAGGACAATTACAAAAATACATCAAACACGTTGATTTGGTTAAAAATATATACAAAATTATAATACCGAATTCTTTACATTTGTCCATTATATACCGGTCAGGCAAATCTATCATTATATTAATTTAAATCGTCTCTTACCTGACATCGCCACGTGTTGTGCCTGTGCATCGTTCATCGGAACCGTGTGTTTACTCGCTCATGATGTCAATGTACAGCAGACAAAACAAAAGTGAGAGTTTTTAATATAAAGTCGAGTACATAGAAGTTTGAGCACTATACGGTATCTAGTAATAAAAACACATCGATAATTTTTATGTAGTAGATAAACGAGTCGGAAGAGGTACACGGCGTATTGTGGCAATTATGTGTTCACAGACAAAATTTAGCGATTATACTTTATATACCTAACGGTAAATGTTACGCGCGTATCTGCACGTATTATATATTCACGAATCTACAGACGAAATTTAGTGATTGCACTTGTCGTATACACCGATTGGATCGATGTATAGACACACACGCACACAAAAAAAATTTAATCAATAGGTACTTAAAAGATCATAAACTTCCTATAGGTAATGATAGAGTCACACGATCACAATAAGAGTCCCTTTTTTTTCTTAATCTTCTGTTTTTATACTCTACAATCTACATAATATACGTAAATTTACTAAGATAACTTTTACAATATTAAATTTCTATTGTACATCCTATTGGACGACAGTTTCCATGACCTAACTATAATTTGTTCAGTGCTATTTTAGTGCTGATTTGTTAAAATTGCTTAATATTACATACTTTATATAACGGTAAATGTTATGCGCGTATCTGAACGTAGTTCCCCGATCCGTCTCTCAGTGTGGGCCTATTTCTAGAACGTTAAAACAGGTCAAATATATATAGTATATACTGGCATACTGCCATTTTATGATGAATTTTCGGTCGAGAGAAAATCTCACTCGACCCCTGATATAAATGTTCTTATATAGTGGTCGTGTAGAAAATGACAATGTAAAATTTTTGTCAAAAGTATACATGTATCCTACATGTAAATAATTCATTGAAAAATAATAATATTTATTGTCGTGTGAAGACGAAAATAAAACTTATGATTTTTTTAAAAAATATTTACATATATATGTAATGTATATATTTCATTTGCAATAATTGGTTTTTAATTATTTCTATTTTTTGATTATTATACTATTTACTATTTACTTTTTGTTTTACTTTATGTACAAAAAAAATCCATAAATGAATAATTTTTGCGTTTGTCTATTGTAGGACACTAACAATTTGCACGCGAACTATAGTCGTGCGAACAATATTGTCTGTTTTTATGTGCATAACTTGAAACCCAACAACAAAATATTGAAAAGATTAACCCACCTGATAAAAGTTTTCATAAATTTTCTCACGTGTGGTTGATAAAATTCTTGCAGAACAGTGCATTTTAACTACCACAGTACCACATATCGTCAAATTGAAAGTTATTATAAAGTAACACTACTATGGAATTAATTGGCCGTCGAAGTTCCACACGCCAAAGCGTATCCGCGAACGCCAATTATATTCATTTCACAGTTAAACTATCGTCTACGACGACTTTAAACACCTCGTACTGAATAATATACATATTATAATATACAACTCTGCTATAAAACCACCGTTTTTCTATCGGACAAATTTCATGATCTGGTTGGTAATATATAGTATATAATATATGGTAGCTGATTTATGTTATTTAACATAAATTAATATCTGATAATAACCGTTTTTGTCGGTTGTTGCCGAGAGGCAACACCATGCATTGTAGGATTAACATAATAAAATACCTATTGTTATTCAGTTTTTGAACATTTGCTTTAGATTTTTTCTTTTAATTACATTACATTTCATTTTAATGCTGATGCAATACAGTTAATGTTATTTAACTAATATGCTTCATTATTAACATTTAAATGTACCTACTAAATATATTTTAATTTTAATATTATTCTATTTGTATGTATAAAATTATTATACAAAGTATATATAAAGTTGAAAACAAAAAAATTCAAAAGTATTCAAATACCTTTTTTTAAAACATTTTGTACTTGTACTCTAAACATAAAATTAAATTGTTCTTTATAAGTCTGATTAGTATACATTTTATTATAAAAACATTTTTCACTTCAATTTGAATAAAAAATTAGATATACCTATTAAAAGCTATTATAATTTATACGTAATGGATGATAAGAATTGCAATATATCAAAATAGAATTGTTGAATGAAAAGCATTTAGTAAGTTATTATTAGTAATCAATAAGTATTAAATAGTATTTAGTGTAAGTTATTTTAGTAACAATTTTCTAGTCCAACAATTTGTGATTTTAAATCCTATGTAATTTTAATAGTGTAGCACATTTTCAATTATTAAATATTAAATGTTTTTTTTATAACATTATAAAATTAAAATTATTACATTTATAATAATAAATTACTCATGAAATATGATATTAATTTATAAATTCTAATACATTTTTAATTTCTGAAGACTGTCTTATTGTACTTGACCAATATTTTTCACTGGTGAATAATGACAATACATCAGAAGATTCACATGTACTATTATTAGACACTGGCTCATTCTGGTAGATTGTCGTTAAAGTTGACACATGTCAAAAAAACCAACCATAGATTTTTATATTTGACCTGGCATTTATTCTCACACAGATGGTTACAGGTCGTTTGATTGGCCGTACCGACTAAATAATATTTAAGGATTAACACGAATTGAAAAAGCTCCAATAAGATTTTTATATAATTTCCTAGGCAGATTTATATTCCTATAAAAGTTTTATACATATGTATATATGTAAAATGCATAAGCAAAACTATGGGTCAGGCCTGTCAGGATATGGCTTGACCGAATAAAGTACAAACATATTATACTAATATAATATAGATACTATAAATAATATAACAATAATGAAGTTTTTTTTTTTATTCAACGGAATATCAAATTAGTAGTATAATTTCGACATTAAGTATTGCCCATAATATTAAGTAAATTTATAAAACATTGTTTCCCTGGGTAAAATGTTAAAATTAAATACTGGCGCGTCTAGGGTAATAAGTGTAGGACCCATACCTAATATTAAAATAAATAATATTATGTTGAATACAATATTTAATATTTATTTAATTTATGAACGAGATACAGGACAATCTCAAAATATCAGATGTAGGTATTAGTCGTATGGCGTACCCATGGCGTATGTGTGTTGTGTGATTGTGTGGGTATGAGACATTGAGACATTCTATACAAACGTAATCGAAAAAATATTAAAAACTCACATTTAATATTTATACCTCCATTGGATACGCCGTTTCGAATTGAACCAAATAATGCCCACGTACATGTGTGGTGTGTACGTGTTACTGCAGGGTCCAGGGCACTGGGATTAGTAGTATAGTCCAAACGATCAGTAAGGGATAGTGCACGGATTATTATTATTTATGTTATACCCCGACGCACGATGTCACGATGACGTACATTATTACATAAAACGCGCGCGGTAATCTTAATATAATATATTGATACTATACGCTAAATGCTAAAAAACGAAATCGAATTCGGATAAATAGCGGGGCAAGGGAATCTCGTCACGCCTTGTGTTTGGTCGTTTTTCCCCACCGCGGTGAAAACATTCGTTACGCTTTGACAAAAAAATAATCTTGCGCGTGCGTGCATCGGGTGGCAACACGAAACTGGTACGCCGACGTGCATGCCCTCGATTGTTCAACGCGTTTCGGACGACCGTCCAAGCGTTCCTCCCGCAATACGGTCACCACCGATCGGTCATACGTTTAATGGTGGCGCACACGCTTTGACTTTTATGGTTTACGTTTTTTATTTTCTAAATTTTTCCCCTCCCGGCAACGGTCGGTGTACGTACAAACACGCCTTTCGCCAACCGGTTGAACGGCCACATTCACCACCCCCCCCCCCCTGGGCTTTTATAGTCGATAACCGAGCAACCGTACTATTTACAGATTTCCGCGGAATTCCGAGCACGCATCTCGAGTATAAGTAACTACAACGTTCGTAAAAATTGTTCCCCCATAGTACATTTACATATTATTATTATATTATTATGTATGAATAATATACATATCTACAAGTGTAAGCACGAATCACCGAGTTATTCGTTCCTTAACCATCATATCCCTTTTCAAGTTTTTTACTCTCACCTTGCGTGCATACATACGGACAACTGTTGCCGTGAATGCCACCCCTACGTTTTATTACAATAAGTGCGTTGTATTATTGTGTATGAACAGGTGTGCGCGTGCGTTCGTGTGTTTGCGTTTTTTGTGTGTGTGTGTGCTTTTATGTATGTGTATGTGCTATTGATTGAGCCGAATATTTTTATATATCAATTCCGCCGAAAATTTATATATGTATGTATATATAAGATTGATGTATATAAGAATATTACATGTATATAATAATATTAAAACATTTTCGGATTTTGTAAATACATAAATACATAATGTTATTTTCAACATTTATTTTATTATTAGCTTAGCTGTGAACTTTTATTGATTATTTTTATGTGAGTAAGATTGGTATATTATCATTGGTATAGTGAAATTACAAGTTGTATTAGGATTTTTATGTTCAATATAACATAATACTTATACATAATATATAATTTTTATTAAATTGTAACTATTTTTTTCCCCACCACTATGATATTATACACAAATAATAGATCTATGAGTTTATAAATATGCTTATTTTATAATTAAAATCAGTGAAACCCAAAAGCGCAAAAGATCAATTTTTTTCGATAGATCAAAAGCGCAAAACGAAATTGTGCTTTTATACCTTAGTAGTGCAGCAGTGCAGGTATTACCGGCTCTAAAGTCAACTCCAATATAAAAACATGGAACTTATACATAGAAAAAAATATTTCGAGATTGAATTATTTAAAAACTATGGGCTTCAAATTTCAAATTTAATATTAAGGTACTTAATTATTATTATTTTTTTTTATTGATCTTTAACAAAACATCTATTAGTTTTTGCTATTAAATTAAATACTCTTTTTATAATTATTTATATCTTTTTTATTCTGAACGGAGTGATGGAATCTATTGATTTTACAATGATGTGTTTTTTTTTTGTGTCTGTCATCACGTTTTGGAGCAGTAAAAGTGCTTCGATTTTTTTAAACAGCAACTTTTCTGAAATGAAAGTGAATGTAGATGGTATCTGGGGGAGTCAAAAATAGAACTTTTTTAATATTTTATGAAAAAATCGAAAAAAATGTTAAAATAATTACGAAAAAACGGGAAATTTTACGCAAAATCACGTTTTTACAAAATACATTTTTTTAAAATGCTCTAACTCAAAAACGAAAATCCGCAACAACTTGAAATTTTCACCAAATCTTTATATTGGCGTTTTCTGTACATGGTTCAGTTTTCAATGTATTTTGACATATTTTGACTTATTTATAGACAATTTAAATTTTCGATTTTTGTAATTTTTTTTTTTTAAACATCTATAAAATTTAATTGATGGACCGAAAACTCTTAAAAATTTAATACAAGGTTTATATTAAGTTAAAATTATCGTCATTAAAAAATGACGGAGATTGTTTTACTCAAATTTTTTTTATAAGCCCATAAAGCTCAAATTTGTATAAAATGTGTCAAAATCACAATAATTTGCAAGTTATTTTGTAGATAAAAATTTATAAAATTTATTCTGTTCATACTTAAGGTTCAAAATGTTAACACTAGTTTTTCCATAAGCTAATCTTCAAAAATGTATAAAAAAATTTCTATCGGACCAAAAGGAAAAATTTTTATGACCGTTTGAAATTTAAATTTTTACAAAATTGCATAAAATACCAATTTATCGTCGAACGATTTTAAATATTTGTTATAATTCAAAAAGTATAAGTCTCAAATATTTGAAATTTTCACCAGTTGTTAAAATAGGCATTTCCTTTACGTCATATTTTTTTCAAAATATTATATTGATTTTTAAGCCACTTATAGGCATTTAAAATATTCGAATTTTTTACATTTTTTTTTTTTATAATCGGTGATAGAAAAAAATTGACTATTACAAAATACTTGAAAATTTAATAGAAGATTCCGCACAAGTAGTTTTTAATGTCATTCAAAAATCTTCAAAATCTATTAGCAAAATTTTATTAATAAGTGTTTGAACAGCAAATATTGACATAAAATGACATGTATATAAAATTCTAGACTGACAAATCATATCGGTTTTTTTAAAATGCTTTAACTCAAAAACGAAAAACTGCTACAACTTGAAATTTTCACCAAATCTTTATATTGGTGTTCTCTATGCATGGTTATGTTTTCAATGTATTTTAACATATTTTGACTTATTTATAGACAATTTAAATTTTCGATTTTTTTAAGTTTTTTTTTTTAAAATATCTATAATATTTTTTGGGATGTGCAAAAACTCTTGAAAATGAATTAAAGGATTAAATATAAGTAATACTAAATGTAACTAAAAAATATCGGAGATGGATTCACTCAAATTTTTTTTATAAGCCCATAAAGTTCAAATTTGTATAAAATATGTTAAAATCGCGATAATTTGCAAGTTATTTCGTAGTTGAAAATTCATAAAATTTTTTCTGTTTATACTTAAGATTCAAAATTTTAACACTAGATTGTCCATAAGCTAATCTTCAAAAATATATAAAAAAATTTCTACCGGACCAAAAGGAAAAAATTTTATGACTGTTTTAAATTTAAATGTTTACGAAATTGCATTATAATTCAATTTAAATATAAAATACTATATTATTATATAAACATTTTAGATAAACATATTAACTCCGGTCAGAATCGTTATTCGTATACAATGATATTTATCAATGCATTCAAATTAAACAAATTCATTTTAATAATGACCTATCCTATAAACGAGGTACACTCCACCCCCAACTGTACAGCAAAGCGAGGCCCACCCATTCTTTTTTTCCTATACACCATATATGTCTTCGGTTGAACGTAGACAGATATTTTACAATACATTTTGGGATACATGTGATGTTATCCTTGGAACAGATTTGGTTGTGAGTCGACCGTATTGTTGTTAAAAGGCACATTGTATTATCGGGTATCCATAATTATATGAAATTTGACCCTGTGCCTTTTTAATCTTCCTGAACCACCATCGACGTTACCCCTGCCGCCACCAACGAGGTGACGGTTCTATTATAAATTATATCTTTTTTCCCTATCCACCCACATACTTTTGGGACATCAAGCAAATGCGGCAACACACCATTTTTTAGAACGCAGGTCAAAGATTTCGAACCGATCTTTTATAGTGTCTTGTTCGTTTAACGGTCGACAGTTTCTTTCGTTTAGCTGTCGAATGAACAACTGCCTTCTCCGACCGCCAATATCAGTAAGTGTAATATCTCGCCTTATGCTTAATTTTCACTATATATATTATAACTGGCCATATAATTTTATATGTTTACCTTAATTAGAGATGGGGAAATGTGTCTACTATATTTTTTTTTTTGCATACAGTAAGGTAATTTCTTTTTCATTGAAAATGATTGTACGAACCAAATACACGTGTAGTTTTGGACATTTTTGAGGGACGATTCGGGTCGCGTCACGTAATACCGGTTTCGCCGGGCGGTAGTACAATTTCGGGTTCATCGAATATTGTATATATATTTGTATATTTAGTTGTATATTAAGAACTCAATTATGCAGGAATACGTCCACCTTAATTCGCATTGAATCAATTTAGTTCGAACTCATGAATAAATGTAAAGAATTAATTGAACATTGTATTTCGTTTAATATTTGCACTGATTTAAGCTTACATATTTTTTATGTATTTATGTATCTTTTAGAAAAATATATATTGCTGTCTATATACGATTTATTTTTCGGCATATGTAATCTTATCAAGAGCGTATAATGCACATGCATCGTAAAATCGGCCCACACGCATACGCACGGACACGCACACACACACACTATCACATACACACATACACAATACGCAAGCAAAAATACACGCGCACATACATACTGTACGCGTTTACGAGGATGAACATACACACACGTGCTCATTTACATATAAGTATATTAAGCACGCACGTAAAATCGGCCCACACGCACATACACGCACACGCACACATATTATATAGGCTGGCAAAAATACATGTGCACACACTTATCCTAAGACTGCTTTGACTGCTTTAGACTTTTGCTTTCGGTTTTTTTTAATATTTTTAAAATAATTACTATGAGGTATATAATATACTAAAAAAATTTAATATTTTCATAGTTTCAATTAATAAAGATTAATGATACACATTTTATTTTTCAAGTTTCAATAAAATCATTCAAAAATGTTAAAGAAGCTTATTAATAGTATCCATAATTTATTCATAGTAATATATAGGTATTACTCTATAATTTTAAAATAATTTTTTTAATCATTACAAAAATTTAAGACGTCATTTTTTTACGCATATTTAAACATTTTAGTGCATATTAGGTTGATTTTTAATTAATTCAAATCGTTTATTTTACTGTTCTTGTCATTTTCGTGGTCGCACTTGAAACCGGACATGGTGACACGATATCATATATAATATTATAATATATAATTATAATATACGGTTCGTGTACAGGGTGCATAAGAAGGGAGTTCATCGATTGTACCATTTTAATATTGATTCCGCCGCAGATTTATATATGGTTATAACACGTAAATTACACACATATACATATGTCCAATCGTGGTCTGACAATAACTTTTGTTCTAATCAATATATTTATTCTTATATATAAATTATACTTAAAAATATACTATTACATATAATTTAATTTTTATTTTAAATATTTTTAAAAGATATTTTAAAGATTTTATTAAAATGTTGATTTCGACAGTTCATCTTTGATAGAGGAATAATTGAAGACAAATTATTTATGGTCTATAAGATAATTTCAAATGCTCATCAGTGTTTTCTTATTTTCAGAATTTTTAAAATGGATAACAAGAATAATTGTATCGATACTAAAAGATTTATTTTGCTTGAAAATTGCGCAGTTGGTTATTCAAAAATGTACGTCTGCGTATTGTGTGAAAAATATTGTTTGAGCATTCAGTCTACTTTAGAACACCCCTCCAGGTGTGCTGCAACATTAAGGAAAAAGGTCAAGAAAGAAAAGTCTGTAAAAACGTAATGCCCCAGATTTAATCTATATTTTTCTTTATAATGGTATTATTTGATACTTCTATGTCTAATTTTTATTATTTTAACTCAGTTATTCTAGACCTCCGTACAAGTGTCGGTATTGTAATGTGACGTTTACAAGGCTCGTGGGCATAAAAAGACATAAGGCCAATTGTAATAAAAGTTCCGCCACGGTGAACGGACCATAATCGGAAGAACTTCTTAAACGTGTTAAAATTGAAAAGCAGAAGGTCGTGGCTATTAAAACAGAGGAGGACATGGATAGATTGTCGGTAGGCTAACCTTTGACGAGTGAAATTGACAACGTAACACAGTTCTCCGATTCTAAGGCTTCTACGAACAAGAAGTTTTACAAGAATGTGTGTATTGCGCCATAATATGATCATTGTGCTCAAATAATTTTTCATTAAAACTTAACATCATATATGTGTGTATAAGTAATTTTTCTCTTATATCTAATCTGGTAATAGATTGTCAAATTTTAAGTAAAAAAGTAACATAATTCATAATTCCTGATCTTGTTTTAATTAATGTACTCATGAACTTTTATTCAATATAATATTTGCATGTACAATTTTAATAATTTGTGTTTGCTTTTTTTTATTTCACCGTAGTTTTTGAATGAAATTTGAATGAAATAAATACATGTATTGCATTCGAAAAATCGTCATATAAATCTTTTAGTATTCCGTATATGCTTGAAAATGGGTTTCAAGTATTAGAGTTTTATTATTTATACTAATTTAAACTTTAATAGCACAACACCATGCAAGTAAATTGATTTTAAAAAAAAATCACAAAAAATTTATTATTTTATCGAAATGCTTTTTATTTTAGTTTTTGTTCTTTGTTATTTGTTGCAACAATACTACAAAGAGGTAAATAGATTATGATAGGTGTGTTTGAGTATAAGTATTATTATATATTTATTTTATTATAGTACACTAAACTACAGCAGAACGCACGCGATTAGTATAGCTTAGTGTTAATTGCACGCACTCGTAGGATCGTATAGAAAAAAATTGGTTTTCCATGGTTTATAATATTATAATATACGTATATATATATACGTATTCATTAAGAACACAGCACATAAAATGAAAAATGTCGATTTGTGCGAGAGTCGTTGTTCCTTTTAGGGTTGCGACACGCGGTAGATATTTATTTTATAACATTGTTATACCTATATATATATAATACTATACTATAGTACTATACTATAGTACTATACTTTTCGAGGGATGCTTAACGAAAAACATGGCTGACTGGTGGTTCAGTGAACGCGAGATGAACAAAGCGAACGAGGGAAATACATTGGTAGCGGTGAATATATGAATCACACATATGCATACTGCGATTGCCGTGGAACGTGTTCTAATCCCAACGGGCTGCAGCGCTTGCGTTCGCGGTTGTTCTTCAATTAAAACTTTTGTTTATGGGGGAGGGGATAAAACCATAAGTAAAATTACAATTTTTTTATACAATTCTATTTTTCTATTCAAATAATTCCTTATGGGGGAGGGGGTTAAACCCTTACCCCCTCCCGTCAGTACACTAATAGTTTGGGCTATGCAATTATGAAAATCACATTTTAATTGTCAAAACACGTTTGTAATTGAAGAGAGGTCTTTAATATACTAATAAATAATAATACAGCCGCCACCGAGGTGGTACGTGAATACGATTGCTGTGTCGTAGTTTTTGAATAACGTGATTGCACAATCTTTTATTTATAATATTATTATATTTTGATGAATTGGGTACTAACTTGTAATTTCTCTTGCCGCGCGTGATAAGCTATGTTCAATACGTACGCTATAATATGTGAAATATAATGTAGATAACGACGCGTGTATTTCTAGTTATCAGCCATTTGACCCTTAGGATATTCAAGACACTTTTCAATCACCTAGACCATGGGTGACATTGTTTATGAATGTGTTTTATGTTCTATGGTGTTTAATAGTAAACTCGAAGGGCGGCAGCACAGACTGGTTCACTACTCTGATGGGGGCCCGCGCCTAGGCCCCACGGGCTACTGCAGAGCCGTTGATACCATGCCTTAAGAGAGTCTAGATAGTCCCTCTCAGTGCCGTAGACAGGAACATTATATATTAACATGATATATTTACTACTATTACTACTGAAAATGACCATAGTATAATTTAATTATAACAGAAGATCTATTTTTCTCGGCTTTTTGGTCATTTCATCTAATATTTCTTCTGGTGTGATTTCAATATTCCTGTAATAATTCAGGAGCACATTAAGACGATTCTGTTCAACAAAGAGTCAATAAATAATTATAATATAAATCAACATATTTAATTAATTATAATCTACCTCTTTCATACTATTTCTGAGATAGGATTTTACTCTTTTTAAACTAGAAAAGGATCTCTCTGGCATTGCAGTCGAGACGAGAAGTGTACATAGAACTTAATAAAACAAATATATTAAGAAATATAACTAGATCACAATGCTTGATAGCATGTAATGCATTTGATGGCAACATTTCATCATCCTTGGTTACCATGCGTTTCATTTTTTCTTTCCAAATTTGTAGCTCACAGGTAGCTGTGGTAATATCAATATGAGGGAGATAAAAATTAATTAAAGACTCAAAATTTGCATTATTTGATTAATTTGTATCATCAAACAAACATTGAAAACCTGAAATATTGTTTTAATTGCTTAAGGTATATAAATTATAAATATATTTTTAGTAGATACCTAATACTATAATTTAAAATTGTTATACCTTTAAAAATATTCTGATGAGTATAAAAATCTTTCTTTTATTTGTGATATAAAAGATTCAATAAAACGGATGCATATGGAAATTCGATAATAATCTTCAAGTATTAAGTCATAATTTTATGATAAATAGTTAGATCTATTTTTTTGTCGGTGAGTTATTCGTTTAACAGATATTTCCGTGCCTAATATTTCAGCCATTCTCTAGTAGCATGTAAAATTATAAAAATTTGTCTTTTCTGTGATTATAAATTTATAATATATGACATGTCTTGTCAGCTATTTTGTTATGATATTTGGAATGACTGTATATTTTATAATATTATCTAATACTAAAAAAAAAAAAACCTTAGTACTTCAAAATAAAGTACCTAGTTAGACATTAGTACCTATATTTTCTACAATATACAATGTGAATGGGAGAGGTTGGAACCACTAACCCCCCCCCATGTCTACGGCCCTGGTCCATTTCTCAGAAGATTGTGCCAAGCGCAATAGAAGCGACGGGAAAGAAGGTTGCAACGGCAGCAACGAAATCAGCATCCATCAATCAACGTCCCAATCGACGATCGACGAGCGACGCACAGCCGACGCAGTTGAGCGGTTCACACCAACCACAGGAAAGGCACGCCGAGCCCGTGCCCGTGTCGCGGATTTCATCTTACGAATGCCCGGTCTGCGGTAAACGATATATGTCCAAGTATACTCTACAATCGCATAAACAAACGGTTCACACTACCGAGCCGGGTTCGTTCCCGTGCTCGATGTGCCCGAAGTAGTTCGGACGGCAAATCAGTTTGGCCAAGCACAAGGAGAACGTGCACGGCAACCAACGTCGTCGGTCCCGGTCCTATTGCCTGTCGCATCCACACACTTTTCGCGGGAACGACGCCCCCTGCAGCTCAAGAAATGCGTCCAGTAGCAGCTCCAGCATTGATGCGGATGCACTTCAGATCCAAACGTAGATGATCGAGTGTGCATTGTGTCCCAAGCTTTTTCGTCAGCAGTCGGTGGCCCACCGCCAGGCGGTACATCCGCCCAGAAGCAGTGACGCTGACGCACTTCATATCAAGATGCTGTGACGCGGACCCGTGCGACAGCCGTTATTGAAACGCCTGTCGCCCACCGCGCCTTTGTTCTCTTGTCAACCACCAAATCGCGGCACGCAGCGTCGCAGCGATAACCCGTACCTCCATCCATCGCTGGGAGGGGGTCGCGGGCATCGACTGCGACGTCCGCTCGGTGCAACTTTTGAATCGGTCGGAGAGTCCGTTTTTGCTCCGTGTTCGGGGACGTTCCACGACCAGCACCGTCAACTCCCCGATCCATCGGAGATCATGCTACCACGCGCATCACCCCGTGTTCGCGCAATCATGGTTTTCTCCGAACGACCAGAGTCGTTCATTTGTGTTTATATTTTTTTATTTGTGTGTCCGTGTTGATCCGTGTTCAGTCAACCCGAGAAGTGTTGTGTACACGCCGGACTATTAGCGATACCCGAAGTATCACAGCAGCTGTATCAGTGTCCATCGTGTTCCCTGCTGTACCAAGAACTGAACGATTTGTTGACCCACTATCAGGCGGTATACTCGACCAGCGGCAGCGACGCGGGCCTGCAGTAGATCGAGTCGTCGCCGCCGTTCCGGTGTGCCCATATGCCGAACATAAATTTTATTGTATGAATATTTTATTTTTAATACTGTACATACAGATATAATATAATCTATATAAGCATAACAATACTTATTATACCTAAATAACATATACGCTGAGATTAATTTCTACATTAATTTCATTTCTATTTAATTATTAACAATTATATTTCTTTTTTTTGGTTTTCGGTCATTGACATCATACTGCCAAACATATTCATCTTATTGGTCTTCTTAGGGGCCTCTTACTCGACTGGGATCTCTTCAATTGTTGTTCTGGCTATATACCCTATTTTTCGCCATGTATGTTCTGACCAAGTCAACCTTCTTTTCTATATTAATTATTAACGATTAGATACCTATATAGAAATGGCTATATAGTGATAAGGAAAACAAATACTTTAAATGTAGTATAGTCAGTATATTATATCATGTAATGTTTGTCGTTTTGCGCGTATATATAATATATATAGTGATTTATTTAGGATGCTCACCCTTATTTTTGGTCGTAAAGTCTAAGGCCATCGTGAACCTACATAATATTATCGTCTCGGAAAACCGTCGGTCCGCATCGTAAAATTAATATTTAAAATGTGAAAAAAAAACCCGTATGATCCAACGGAATCGATTACTGCATGAGAAACGAAATAATTTGAACAACTATCTCGAATCATGCTACGTTGCGAACAGAAAACTACACAGACTCGATGGTCATTTTCTAAAAGATTCTATTTTGTTGTTTTTATAGTAAATTATATCAAGTTGACGTTTTTGGAACTCTCTAGAGTTTAGATCGATCAAAGTCTCGAGGAATTATCTTAATTGCCGGTTGAGCTTATAAATACGGCAGGATATTTGTCGCCTATGTCAATGTTATTCGTATTCCAGATTTCCAGGTAAATTGAGCTAACTTTTCGCAATATACTTCGTTAATTATGGAGGCAGGTGAATGGCAAGATCAATACTACGATTTGCATTCATATAAAATTTCGTGGCATGATTTTATTTATTTACTTTTCCATTATTCTAAAATAGTTTTATTAAATCTAGGATAAATTGGTTAATCTGAAAACTCTGATAATACTATTCTACGAAACATTAGGTATTTATAAGTTCATGAAATATTTTATTTCCATGAAAAAATTTTTTTTTTTTATTTCCAAGTGAACATTTTTAAAAGTTGGTTTATTGTATGAAATAAAGAAAATATGTAACATAGTTACATACTACATACATAATAATACACAAACATAGACATATAAAAAAACTAGA
>JAIPRK010002175.1:0-26661 GCA_025469195.1 Chaitophorus viminalis | reverse complement strand
ATTTTTCATCGTGAATAATAATTGTACCAAATATGGCACAATATGCAGCGTAGGGTTAATATTGACACATATAAGGATATGCCTCATCCGCGACGAAAACAAATGGAAATTTTTCTTCTGAATCTTCTTGAATTATTCATGAATTATAATCATACACGAATTAAAATATAGGTGTACTGGAAATATACTGGATACCCAACGATAATAATTTTTATTATATAATATTTAATTTTTAATAGTAAAATTCGACAAGCAATAATAATGTGGATAAAATATTATTAAGCATCAAATAAATACTTATACGGATGCATTAACAATGAAATTCTAATCTAATGTATGGACGGTGTTATCTTACTAACCTATTATTAATGCTTTTAGTTTAAGTCTTAATAAGCATTATTTATGATACTCTATTTAAATGTTGGACACTGTAAGTTTATTCAGGATTTAATACAAATTAACTTTTTGATATTTAAAATCTATGTTATTATCTATAAATGTTATGTGGGTGTGTGTTTTTTTTTTTAAATGCTCTTGCTCAAAAATGAAAAACAGCAAATACTTGTTGTTTTCTCTAAATGTTTACCTAAAAAAAAATTAAAGTGCATATTTTTAGAACATATTAAATATGCTGATACAAATTTTGTACTTTTTTAAGCGCATAAGTGCTTGGCGCATGCATATTTAGTACATTTTAAGTGCATTAAATTTCGAGTCCTAATTATATGTTATACTTATAACAACTAAAAAAAATTGAGAATCGTTTTACACAAATTTTTTTATAAGCCCATAAAGTTCAAAATTGTATAAAATGTGTCAAAATTGCGATGTTTTGCAAGTTATTTTGTTGTTAAAAATTTATAAAATGTTTTCTATTTATACTTAAGGTTTAACATTTTAGCACAAGATAGTCCATAAGCTTTTCTTCAAATAACTATAAAAAAATTTCTACCGGATCATTATGAAAAATGTTTAGGACAGTTTGAAATTTAAATTTTTACGAAATTGCATAAAATAATGATTTATCCTTAAACGATTTTAAATATTTGTTATTATTCAAAAAATAGAAGTCGCAGAAAGTTGAAACTTTTACCATAATTTAGGTTGGCATTTTTTTTACAAAATATTATTCTAATTTTTAAGCAACTTATAGGCATTTGAAATATTCAATTTTTCTAAACTTTTTTAAAATTATTGATAAAAAAAATTTGGCTGATACAAAATACTTGGAAATTTAATAACAGATTTCACATAAGTTGTTCTTACTGTCATTTAAAAATTATTGAAATCCATAGGCGCAATTTTTTTTATAAGCGTTTGAACAGCGAGTATAGACATAATATTGCAATTTAAATATAACATAATATCATAGGTAATAAATAATATACCTAACATAACATCTCCGTTCAGATCGTTTAACCTTTTACGTATACATTAATGATACCTAGCATTGCAATTAGATTTAATAAATCCATTATGATAAATAATAAACCTTTCCTATTTCTTATAACTTTCAATCTTAATACTTAAGAGAACGTCACCCCCGCTTGTGTTGTGTCCGTTTAACAAACGTAAAACATAGCAAATTGGCGTTTAGTAGTTAAAATGATTTTGTTAGCTTTAATATTAGTGTAAATTTAAGCGTGAATTTAAGAACTTCAGTATATTGTATATAAATTGTATAGAGTTGCAAGGTACACACCTTGCCTGAGTGGCTAAAGTGCGTACATTTTATAACCACGATTCTTGCAATCTTGCAAATTCTACATATTTAATTAATTTAATTATACATAAACTGTGCATTAATTGTAGAACCGTAAGATATAAAGTACTGTAAGTTAAACAGTTATTTAACTAAATTATTTATATTAATATCAAATATATGTATAGGCATATGTATATTCACTTTTTTTGTTCCTTGTGCGTACTTTGTAATTTGTTTTTAACATAATTCACAGCTATCGGTAGTACATGTATATAGTGTATATTGCATAAGTAATGTTTTTATTATTTTGGATATAAATCTTATTTATAATCTTGTCTTATAACCTTAGTTATACCTCCTGTCTAGTGGATTCCTCGTAAGAGTTATACAAGTAAATAGTTTCAGAACTCATAATTTTCCAATGCCAATTATATTTTATATTTATTATATTTTTTTTAGACTATTGGAGGTGAACAAGGAATATACACCCTGATAAATGAACATATGATAACATTCCCGTTTGCGTATCACTTGGGATTCAATCATGGATTGAATATAGCCGAGTCGACTAATTGCGCAACGGAAAGATAGGTGGAGTATGGCAAAAGGGCAAGACTATGCAGTTATTCTGAAAATATAATATCGTTCAGTATGGACGGATTTGTAAGAAGATTTCAACCAGAAAAATATGAACTGTGGCGTAAAGGACAAGATATTTAGCCGCATCCAGAAGATCCAACTCGTTCGTATCCATCCCCAATTATAATTTGTTCTAATATAATTCACAGCTATCGGTTGTACATGTATATAATACATATTGCATAATGTTTTTGTTGTATTGGATATAAATCTTCATCAATACTACTACCTAATATCAATTTCATAGTCAATCAAAAGAATATAATTATATACTATATATACTATAATGTATTACAAGTCGTAATTACCTATACGTAATATGTCAAAAGATGAACCTTTTTTGTGCACGTATATGGGTATAATTGAAGTTTTACGTCAACTTTTAGTTTAGTGGAAACCCACCATAAATTATAGGTTCTTTTTTGAACGAGTGCAATTTGACCACTGCCGGCTTTTTACCCGAGTGCATATTTTTTCAGTCCAAATGCAATTCGGCTATTTATTTTTATTCATGATAATCTTGGTGATAAAAAAAAAAACATAAAACTTCACCACGATTGATATAATGTATTAAACCGTATAAAATTTTTTTGTCAACAAAGCCGCTCGGTTGACAACGAATACCACTGGTCTGATTTTTAACTTCAAATAATTACACAGATTTTCATTGTTATTTAACAGATAATTTTCGCAATAATTTATAATATAAATATAGTAAATAATAAACAGTTATAAGTAATTATTAAATTAACTATTGTATTTTTTTAGAATACCTACAGCATATATTTAATACGTGTTATTTGAAATGTTTCTTACAATATTATGTAGACGTATGTTTATAAATTAATATTGTAATAGTCGAGGAAAAATTACCAAATTCACTGAAGAACCAGGTTTTTTATTATCCTTTTAACTCATAGTGTTTGTACATGTACCATTAATGTATCCGAGTGTGTAACAAGTATGTTATGATATTATGAGCATTTTTTAAGCCCGATTCTATGAAGTGTTTTGATTTTTTTTTTACATTTACCCAAAATGTATCATATCATTTATATATGACTCGTCTATCCAGGTCGAAATTTTGTCCGATAGGTAAAATGGAGGATTTAATACTATATTTTAAATATAATATAATAAAATATATTGTATACTGCGTATTCCGACTGGAAGTGTCTGACTTCGTGTCGTCCAACGACCACAGTTGAAACTGCAAAATACTCAGATACACATATTTGGTAATTATTATTTCATCGAATTATTTATCAATTCATTCGAAACGTAAGTCCGAGCGAAATTAAAGTGTTTATTATTACACGTACCCAGTTAATATACTCCGAATGTCCACATCAATGACATTCACACGTCATCATCATGAGGTATATAATGTATTATTATTTATTATACAAATGCGCCCATACACGCATGAATCTCAATGTTCGTATGTTTCGTAATTTTTAATATCATAACCTCATTCGAGGGACCTACGATGCCTGTGGCGATCGAAGGACAATTATCAAACAAGTATCAACTACGTTAATTACATAAAATCTATTCATGTATAATATTGCAACCTCATTTGAGGGGCCACCGATGCCTGTGGCTATCGGAGGACAATTACAAAAATACATCAAACACGTTGATTTGGTTAAAAATATATACAAAATTATAATACCGAATTTTTTACATTTGTATATTATATACCGATCAGGCAAATCTATCATTATATTAATTTAAATTGTCTCTTACCTGACATCGCCACGTGTTGTGCCTATGCATCGTTTATACGGACATCGGAACCGTGTGTTCGTTCACTCGCTCATGATGTCGTCGATGTTCAGCAGACAAAACAAAAGTGAGAGTTTTTAATACAAAGTCGAGTACAGAGAAGTTTGAGCACACTAGGGTATCTAGTAATAAAAACACATCGATAATTTTTATGTAGTAGATAAACGAGTTAGTAGAGGTACACGGCGTATTGTGGCAATTATGTGTTCACGAATCTACAGACAAAATTTAGCGATTATACTTTATATACCTATCTAACGGTAAATGTTACGCGCGTATCTGCACGTATTATGTGTTCACGAATCTACAGACGAAATTTAATGATTATACTTGTCGTATACGCCGATTGGATCGATATATAGAGACACACGCAAAAGAAATTTAATCAATACTTAAAAGATCATAAACTTCCTATAATGATCGAGTCACACGATCACAATAAGAGTCCATTTATTTTTCTTAGTCTTTATACTCCACATAATATACGTAAACTTGCTGACTAAGATAATTTTAACAATATTAAATTTCTACTGTACATCCTATTGGACGACAGTTCCCACGACCTAACTATAATTTGTTCAGCGCTATTTTAGCGCTGATTTGTTAAAATTGCTTAATACTACATACTTTATATAACGGTAAATATTACCCGCGTATCAGCACGTAGTTCCCCGATCCGTCTCTCAGTGTGGGCCTATTTCTAGAGCGTTATAAGTTATAACAGATCAAATATATAGTATATACTGGCATACTGCCATTTTATGATGCATTTTCGGTCGAGAGAAAATCTCACCCGACCCCTAATATAAATGTTCTTATATAGTGAACGTGTAGAAAATGACAATGTAAAATGTTTGTCAAAAGTATACATTTACCCTACATGTAAATAATTCATTGAAAATTAATAATATTTATTGTCGTGTATAGACGGAAATAAAACTTATGATTTTTTTAAAATATATATATATATATTTCATTTGCAATAACTGGTTTTTAATTATTTCTATTTTTTGATTATTATACTATTTACTATTTACTTTTTGTTTTACTTTATTTACAAAAAAAAAATCCATAAATGAATCATTTTTGCGTTTGTGTATTGTTGGACACTAACAATTTGCACGCAAACTATATTTGTGCGAACAATTGTCTCTTTTTATGTGCATAACTTGAAACTATTAAATATTAACCCGTCTGATATACATTTTCATATATTTTCTCACATGCGGTTAATAAAATCCTTGCAGTACAGTGCATTTTTATTACCACATATCGTTAAATTGAAAGTTATTATAAAGTAACAATACTATGGAATTAATTGGTCGTCGAAGTTCCGCACGCCAAAGCGTATTCGCGAACGCCCACTATATTTATTTCACAGATAAACTATCGCCTACGACAACGTTAAACGCCTCGTACTAAATAATATACATATTATAATATACAACTCTGTAATAAAACCACCGTTTTTCTATCGGATTGCAAATTTCATGATCTGGTAGGTAATATATAGTATATATATGGTAGTTGATTTATATAATTGCTATATAATTGCATATTTTAGTATTTTTAGTGCATATTTAAGCTTTTATAACAAACTTTTTTAGAGCTATAATGGGCCCTGCTTATAACATTCGCGTGAGAACACAAAATCCGATCAAAATTAGACCGATAGTTATCCAGTTTACTTAACACAAAAAATGTGCTTACAGCTTTATACATAAGTATAGACTATATTACGCTTTACAAAGTTTAACTTTTTTAAATTCTGAACGGAGTAATGGAATCTATGCGTTTTACAATGATGTGTGTTTTTTTTTTTTTTTGTTTTTTTTTTTTTTGAGTCTGTCATTGCGTTTTGAGGCAAAAATGCTTCGATTTTCTTAAACAGCAACTTTTCTGAAAGTAAAGTGAATGTAGATAGTACTTGGACAAGTCAAAAATCAAACTTTTTCAATACTTTTTGAAAAAATCGAAAAAAACGATAAAAAAAATTACGAAAAAACGGAAGTTTAACGCAAAATCACGTTTTTATATACTAAATTTTTTTAAAATGCTCTAACTCAAAAACGAAAATCCACAACAACTTGAAATTTTCACCAAACTTTTATATTGGTGTTCTCTATACATGGATAAGTTTTCAAAGTATTTTGACATATTTTGATTTATTAATAGACAATTTAAATTTTCGATTTTTGTAAATTTTTATTTTTAAACACCTATAAAATTTAATTGGATGGCCGAAAACTCTCGGAAATTCAATACAAAGTTTATAATAAGCTTAACTTATCATCACTAGAAAATATCGGTGATCGTTTCACTCAAATTTTTTTTATAAGCTCATAAAGCTCAAATTTGTATAAAATGTGTCAAAATCACGATAATTTGCAAGTTATTTTGTAGATAAAAATTCATAAAATTTTTTCTGTTTATACTTAAGGTTCAAAATTTTGACACTAGTTTGTTCATAAGCTAATCTTCAAAAATATATAAAAAAATTTCTGCCGGACCCAAAGGAAAAAATTTTATGACCGTTTGAAATTTAAATTTTTACGAAATTGCATAAAATAGCAATTTATGGTCAAATGGTTTTAAATATTTGTTATAATTCAAAAATTATAAGTCGCAGAAACTTGAAATTTTTACTAGTTGTTAAGATAGGCATTTCCTTTATGACATATTTTTTTCAAAATATTATATTGATTTTTAAGCCACTTATAGGCATTTAAAAAATTCGAATTTTTTACATTTTTTATTTATAATCCGTGTTAAAAAAAATTGATTTTTACAAAATACTTGAAAATTTAATAGAATATTCCGCACAAGTAGATTTTATTGTCATTCAAAAATCATCAAAATCCATAGGCACAATTTTTTTTTTATAAGCATTTGAACAGCGAATATTGACATAAAATTACATGTAAAATATAATATAATATATAAAATTCTAGACTGACAAATCATATCGGTTTTTGAAATTTGCTCTAACTCAAAAATGAAAAACCGTAACAACTTGAAATTTTCACCAAACCTTTATATTGGCATTCTCTATACATAGTTAAGTTTTCAAAGTACTTTGACATATTTTGAATTATTTATAGATAAGTTTTTTTTTTTAAACATCTATAAAAATCTTTTGGCTGTCCGAAAACTCTTGAAAATCTATTAAAGGATTAAATATAAGTTATACTAATTGTAACTAAAAAATATCGGTGATGGTTTTACTCAAATTTTTTTTATAAGCCTATAAAGTTCAAATTTGTATAAAATATGTTAAAATCGCGATAATTTGCAAGTTATTTTGTAGTTGAAAATTCATAAAATATTTTCTGTTTATACTTAAGGTTCAAAATTTTAACTCTAGTTTATCTATAAGCTTACCTTCAAAAATATATAAAAAAATTTAACCAGACTTAAAAGGAAAAATTTTATGACTGTTTTAAATTTAAATTTTTACGAAATTGCATTATAATTCAATTTAAATATAAGAAAATACTATATTATTATATACACATTTTAGACAAGCATATTAACTCCGTTCAGAATCGTTATTCGTTTACAATGATATCCATCATTGCATTCAAATTTAACAAATCCATTGTAATAATGACCTATCCTATAAACGAGGTTCACTCCACCCCCAACTGTACAGCAAAGCGAGATCCACCCGTTCTTTTTTTTTTTAAATCGGTCCCAACACCAATCCGTGTAACGCATATACAGTTTTGATCCACATCAAATCGGTCAATTATTGTAACTTTTTAGTGATATCTGTACGACGATATATCTTGACAGGGCCGTGTTGCCCCAATACCTCTAGCTCACATCTAACTCATTCGATTATCAACTGGGTAGGAACAGTTTAGCAAGTGAGCGACAATGGTTCTTGTTTTATGAGACTTCTCTGCGATTTATATGTATATATTTTCTTGTATTAAATCATCTGAACAGCTTCATGGTTTTATATTTTATTCATTGTTTGTAGTTTTGATTTGTCAATATAATTATATTTTATTAGTCTTAGGGCTGATATATTTATTACTATAAAAACTATCTGCTTATATATATTTATATATACTTAAATAGGTACCTATTTTAATTCAATGCTTTTTGATATTTAATGAGTTTCGTGGCTACTTGGCTGTAGAAACATGTAGTGTAAAGTCATTGCAGGCAACTTTTCGTTTAAAATTGAAGTGGACATTTTCCATCTCCTGTATTCATGTAGCCTATGCACGTATACGATTATTATATCCAAGGAGATGAACACTGTGTTCTATACGGCCAGTGGTGGGTATATTATTATATTTTATGGTCGTCCCGAATGTGCAAAATATTTATTTGCTCGCTGGATTAGGTGATTATTAAAAATTCTCATTGAAAATAAACTTTTGAGGATAAGTGATTCATAATACCTCTGCAGGGCGCAGTGTTAGGTCAATATATATCGTCAGCGTCGGAGGGCCCGTTTATGTTTAGTGCGAATTATTAAGGGAATCATTAAAATGTGAAATATAACAATTTAAAAAACCTTGTAGTTCGCTATAATATACTCCATATTATGTATCATAATATCTATATAAATATTCGTGTCCATAATATGTTTATTATAGTTAAACTATAAACAATAGTTCTTATTTTAAATACATCGTTCTAGTGAACGCCAAGCAAAATGAAATTATTTGTATTAAATAAATACCTACACTTTATTTAGTACAATTATTAATTTATAAAATACTTTTGTAAACATAGTGCAAACGGAGCCGTTTCTCACGTGCAATAAAAGCCGCGACGTTTTTTCTCGTAATAATCAAAATGAAATATTTTCTTATAGGTGAACAGTTATATGTATGCTAAAAAATAATATAAAATTAAAGTCACACAAACCCAAGCGAAAACCGCATTAGTTAGGTTTTTTGATTTAACCTAGTTTTTCAGGCCATATTCAATATACTCAGTATTATACGACCGCGGTGGCTTTAAGACGATTGCATATTTTATTATATATAATATTATTATCCTTCTGTGATAAGACGCTACATTCCCATTTTTTGTGTTTTTTCGGTCGATTTTTATTATATTTTAATTTTTAAGCGAGCTAAGAATTTTTTAAAACTTGATATTTCTCATACTCATTCAATATTGGTATAATATATCAACATTCTATATACCTTCAATATTATTCTTTATTATGTATATGATCCGCGATAATTGCAATTGCCGATACGGAGATACGGTAATATCCCCAACGCCATTATGATGCGCTAATTAAGTAAAAAAAAAAAAAAAAAACGAAGAAATTCAGCATTTCAATATATCTACATAATAAAAAAAAACATATACCTACCCAGTATCTACTTACTCATCTTATACAGGAATTATTGTTTAATATTTTATTATACCTACTGATATTTGAAAAACCTAATAATTATTATATATTTTATATTGCTATCGATACTTTACATGCATTGTAAAATAAATTTTTGATACTAATTTACTCAGTAGATATTTAACTTAAAATACTCATTAGTAAAGTATACATTTTACAAAAGTAATATATTTTGTGAAAAGTATAAATGTTTCACAGTTAAATTTTTGAAACTCCGAGTATGCATTTTAAATAGAATTTTTTATATTTTCATTGTTCTGTGGGTCATTGGATAGGTACTTTTAATAAGAACATAAATACTAGGTAATTCCAAAATAACGGATATTTAGTTGTAAATGGTGTCCCTAATTTTTTTTCAAATGGCCTTCACGTATAGTGACAACGATAATGTTGTGGTAAGACTTCAGTAAAATAGATATATCCAGTACAAATAGTAAAAAAGTTTATAAGTTTTTGACTATAATTGTATTTTATTCAGACTTAAACAACTTTTGGATTCAAGCTATTACTTAATCTGTTGACCGCGACCAATGATAGAGATAAAATTTCGAAATGGTTGGGGTATTGTTTTATGCTGGTCACAAATACTAACGATAACTTGTACCTAACATAACGGCAAAGCCGATTATTTAATGTAGAATATAAGATATAATTTATATAAAAGCGATAGTCTATAATAATAAATACCTACATATATATTGGTTTTTCCTATAAAATGCACCTTAGAATATTATCCATTGGGACGGAGATCTCGATATTATATAAAATGGTCAAATTAGTTATACACAATCATTTATCTTAATCGCCGCCTGACGTTAATGCTATCGTAATCGTCTAATGACTATGCTGTAGTGAATTGGTGCGTATGAATGTGAACAATATAAATTTAAAAACGCGTACACATGCGAGAAACGAGCTTATCACGGGTACGCGTATCCTGAAGGAAAGTTATTTTGATTCAAAACATGATTTGGTCTTCCCTTAGTGATTCCAACTTAATATAATGTAAAAGTCTTTATTATAGTTTTTATTATAACAGTTTTTAGGTAGGTATTATAATTCATAGAACATACATCATACATCATATTCATAATATTATACTATTAATATCTACCAATGTAAGTTTTAATGTATTAATTATTTGAAATCAATTAGCAATATTTATTATATGTTACAGCCGCTGTGCTTGAAATAGAAAATTGTACGAACCGGAACGTCCATAAAATTAGGAACTATATGAATAATATAATATTATGTGGATTGACGTACAATATATAGTAAATTTCCAGTTATTACAAAAAAAATGAAATACATATTTTAAAATTAAAAAAGGGTTCCTAGGATAGGTACGTTAACGATAGTAATTTTGGTTACATACGCCACGAGGGTAATAGTTGGATAGGTACCTACATCTAATTTCAAAAATTATAAAATTAATTATTAATAACTTTAATCCCCTGTATAGTGATACTTTAAGAAACATTTTACCAAGTGGTAATTTTCATAATTTTTCAATAAATACTTATATTTTTACGGTCAAAAACACTAATATACAAAGCTTAACCAACCGGAGTGCGTTCAGGTCCATTTCGAGCATTGATTATAGGTTACTATAATATAGTGCCTCCTTTATACAAAAAATCTAATTAGTAGTTATAAAATATTAAATAAACATGATCTAATAAATATATGTAATAATAATTATTATTATTGATAAGTTCTGGAATTTTTATAAGCAATACTATGCGATTTACTATGTAATTTTGTAACGTGACAAAACGTACTTCGTATTTGTACTAATTTTCTGGTAGGTACATTATATTATATTTATCATCATTTTTGTAATCTTTGTTGTGCGCGTGCGGGAAAGTCAGTTAATAGTCATTAACTGACTTTCCCTATGTCATGGACTGGTTCAGCGGACGGCGGCTGTGTGCACTCTTTCCGCCACGACCCGCTATGTACGTGTATTATATGCCAAGGGCCGTGCCCGACTATGAATTTTTGCTTGTTATATTGCTGACACTGGCACAAGTCTGGTTGTCACGGCGAACCTGTGTGTCTTCGATGAGTGTAGAGTGGGGACCAAGTCGCCGGCTATAATATGACCCAGCTTTCAGCTGTCACTCCGCAGTCTGCGAACGTTTTGCAACGTGCGAAGTAGCTTTTTTTTTCATTTTCGATCTGCATCTCACTAAAACCATGTGATTTTTAACAAATGACGCTGGCCGAAGCGGACTCCAGTTTCGGTTACCCTCCAAGACTGGTAATGTATTATTTATTATAATTAAATGCATGAGCTGTATTATTTTAATATTATTATTATTGCGACGTGTCATCGACACCGTCGGATGCGTTCAAAGATCGTGTCCGCAATGTTATCCAATGTCCATTATTTATTATTGTATATTTGGTACAATATGTGTATAATCCCGGGATGCCCCAGCGCCTTGCAAGCCGAGTATGACTAGTCAACAACCTAGCAACTCGCTTGGGGCGTATACCTGCCGTACCATAGCGGTACGCCGTGCTGGACGGTCGGTGGGTACCCGAAGGCGTTTATCACGATCCCGGTCGATTAGCAGATTTCTTTTTTGTAATATATTGTATTTTATTTTCATTTCCCTTAAATTATAGACGAGGTTATTTGATCATCGATTTTTGGCCGACGTATTAACTTACTGGCTTCGGTATTAAGTTGTATATTAATTATTTATACAAAATTCTATTGTGGTTCGACGGTATGTCTCGCCCAGTGGGTTGGCGACTTTGTTAAAATTTGGGAAACTTAAAAGCCGTGCCTATGTATATTAAATAAATACGTGATAATACGTACGTGGCAAAAATGACATTTTGAAATTATATAAATTGGTACGTTTGGAAAGCCCAAAAAAGTCGTACTTACATGAGACATAAAGTTTCGACTACACAATATGATGTATTATTATAACGCAATATTGTCGTGTCGGAAACTCAGAATTCTCGAGTCCGACCGACGAAAAAAATCAAATAGTAAATATAATACGAAATTATCATTAACCGATAATCTAGGGCTTCTAACATTATATTATCTTAATATATTCTTTGCACACATATTATACGGCTGAACCGGATCTGTTCGTCGCACGTGATGCAGTAGGGGTGAAGAGAGGTCTGCGCCACCGCGCCGTGGACTTAACGTGGTCGCGGTGGAGTTTCGTCCGTTGACAATGGGAAAACCACGGATGGAAGATATAATGTGCTACATTTACTAAATTTACATGACGATAAACAGCATTGATCGCATAAATTGTATGATATTATTATATGATCGATGAATCGCTATAATAAAGAATTCGAATTTATCAAAACTTACCTATACTTAACTTTATGTGTTTACAGTTTATTCGTTCTATGAAATATTACGTCTTCTAGATACATAAGTTCGAAATATATAAAAAGTAGTATGAATAATAATATAATAATTTGGTATAAGTTTGTGTAGAAACGAGGAATGTTGTGTTAAATAAACTAAATAATCTATTACCCAGAAACATAATTTTAACATAAACACTAGATTTTTAATTTTAATTTAATTTTTACTGTAGTGAATTTGTTGTTGAAAACCTAATGTTTCATAATAAAAATAAATAAATACTACTTTTTTAAATGATTTAATAATATTGTCTCCACC
This sequence comes from Chaitophorus viminalis, assembly GCA_025469195.1. Lineage (NCBI taxonomy): Eukaryota > Metazoa > Arthropoda > Insecta > Hemiptera > Aphididae > Chaitophorus > Chaitophorus viminalis. Next base: position 13,467 of record JAIPRK010002175.1, on the reverse strand, counting down.
ATCGGTAATTTTAAAAAAATGATTGTAACAGGCGCGCACCCAGGATTTTTGTTTGGGAGGGGGGGCTTAAACATTTTCCTATTTTCTTTACACACAAGTAAATAATTACCACAAATTATAAATGGTAATTTTTTTACTATTATTATTATATGTTATATTAAATGGTTAATTAATCATCATTGTAGTACTATATTAGTGAAAATATTCAATAATATTGTATAATTTAATGAAAAGTATATTTTTTTGGGGGGGGGGGCTTTAGCCCCAAAGCCCCCCCTGGGTGCGCTACTGGATTATAATAAATAATTAGGTGGTGTGTTCAGGATGGGTGGCTTAGATCAAATAAGCTCCTAATGATAGATATTATAACTTATAATCCAACTAAAACATCACGGGTTCCCTCCCTTTACACCTTTCATATTTTTGTAAAAAAAAAAAAAAAATCAAATAGAAAAGTTATAATATAATATAGTTTCTATTAAAATATAAGATTTAAAATGTTATTAAATATATTTAATGTATCTTAAAATATATCTTAATACATTAACATATAAATAAATTGATTGATTAAATAATATACTTCATAAATCATAAACTATGCATAGTAAAACAAAACGGACCTTACCTACTTATTTGGTTTGGTAAGTGCTGTGCCAAAGATAAATATAATGAATAATAATACATATTATGGCTACGGCTATGGCTATTAATACGTTATCGTGTTTATTAAGATGTTTTATCCGTCGGCAACGGAATTAAGAAGAGCCATGGGCCATGATATGATGATTCACGACTTATATACTTATATATTATTATGCATAAAAATCGATAAGGATATTATTGAGGAAAATTTTTTCATTTAGTCTGATGTAATTATTCGTTTTTATTCCCACATTTGTCTGAGAAAAATTTTCATTAGGTATTCTACAAATAAAAATTCGACTGTGAAATTATTTATCAATAAAATTATAAGATTGGAAGTATTATTGACATACTTAATATTTTGGTATCTTTCTGGTTTCAATTTCTCTTTATTTTGTACATCTTTTACTAGACTTAAATAAGAAATAAGAAGAAAAACAATAAATATTAATTATTTTAATAATGTATTAAAAATGTATTAGTTAATTGTTCTAAAAAACAATCAAGTTTCATATATTAAATCATATTTTTATTTAATACTTGGTAATCAGAATTTTTTTTATTGATTTCAATTAAAATAATAATAATTATCTATTTCAAATAAAATTTAATAATATAAGAATACCTACTTCTTGATTTCTAACTGGTACCACCGTTACGTTTGGATCAATTGGTAATTTTTGAAATTTCCTTACATTGACCATAGGCACGATCGATATATTAAGCGCGTGCATTATTTGCATTGACAGATTTCATTTCCTATGATTCAATATGTCAAAACCACTTTGCCCCAGATCAATTTTTTCAGTAAACAAGACTTCGGTGTAAAACAGGTTTTCCTCTTCATTACACGCGTTAAACGCCATTTGTTGTAAGCTGAAATGTAGGCTAATGCTGCGGTTCTTAACCTTTTGTAGATCACGGACCCCTGATAAAAGATTTTTAGAAATCGTGTATTTTATTTCGAATAATTTTTAAACATCATCTCATGTTATCTATACAAATTAGATATAAGTAGACGTAACAAAACACACACACATTTATAATTATTCTTATTGCACATAATTTTCATAAAAATGTAAAATAAATAATTTCATTTTTATTATTCACAAAATAAAGTTTTATTTGGTTAATGTGATGGTTGGTGTTGCATTCGGGACACAAGTTTTTGAACATCGGACTCAATACTGGAAAGCTTCAAGACTGCCGCGGACCCCTGACATGAGTATCGCGGATCCCAGGTTAAGAACCACTGGGCTAATGTAAATAATAAAAATAGATTCATGATAGAATAGTTTTTACGTTTTTATTCATGTAATGATTATTAGTAAGTTGTAGATTCAGATTGTATTTGTATTGATTTTACAATTAAGAGTGATTTTTATAAATTTTTTTTTTTGTGTGTGTGTCTGACGTCACGTTTTGGAGATTAAAAATACTAAAACACTACTAGCAGTAAAATAATAATTATTAATACCACGTACCTAATATCACATTTATTTTTTTTAAAAAATCGTGCGTACCAAATGTAATGATATGCACAGTTGTAATGCATCATCATCAATAAAAATTTAAATAAAACCATATTATAATTAAACTTAATGCAATAACAAATAATCATAGCCTATAATTATGTAATTTACAATAAATCATAATATGTAATTTCAAAAGACCATTTCATCCGGTAACAATTAAATCACATCATATAGTTCAGTTAACTAGGTAACCGATTTTATTTTATATTAAATAATCCGATTCTATTATAGTTAGAATGTTTAATTTCTATAATTTATATAAGTGAATAAGATTAAGAATGGTCAAACTATATTATTATTACAGTAATTAAAATAAGTAGTTTAAGAAAATAATTTATTAAGTATGATGTATTATCAATGTTTCATGTACTTGTACGATTAAATAAATAAGGACGACAATGGCATTTCAGAGTAGGGCAGTAGGCATTATAAAAGACCATATATCATTCAATTCCTCAATCAGTCTACGGCCAGGCGGCCAGGCCCTGTTTGCGGCCTACCACGTTTGATTGCGATATTTTGAAGTGCGAATGTTCTGTCATATTAATCATATATGTATTTTATTCAATTTTAATATACCAAAGTTCATTTAATTATATATAAATTTTTCTTATCTACCTTCATCTCTTCGATACATGAAAAATTAAGTGTATTTACATCTTCGCGAAGTGTAAGGTAAGAAATATAATTTATTAATAATAAAATAGGTGTTTATTTATAATAGAGGTGTATATTTTATATATGACACTAATATTATATGTTAGTGTGAATGCGATATAAAAATATATAATTAATTTATGATTTATCAAATTAATAAAGTAATGCAACCTAGTTTTACAACACAATTACCTAATAAGTAATTACATTAATTAAGCGAGAATTAACATTCTTAGTTAATTCGGTTCATTACACAAGTGAGCAACAAGTTTTGTATAATGTAAAATTGTACTTCTGCTCTAACATTTGCGTGCGTGCGTCAAGTGTGATGAAATTATAAACATAAATTAATTCCTTCACAAATCACTTAGTAATTTTATATTATCGATCCCAATAATTATACATATTCAAAAAAATTAATACCTATATTCCGTCATTGAGTATATTTTTTCGTTTGTTGAAAACCCCAATAATTAAAATAAAAATTGTAAATTTGTTTTAATAAATTGTTTAATTTAAACCTTGTTCGAACTATAGAGATATACACAATTCAACAATTGAAAAAAAAATTAATGGATATTCCCCCTTTGCCCAGGATTGGTTTTTTCAGGAAAAGTTCAGAGATAAACAACGATATATAATAGATAAAATAACTAACAGTTTAATCAGTATTTGATATTATGTTTACAAACTATTTGATGTATTTTCTTTACTTCGGACTGTAGATTTAATATGATCTGAAAGCGACACAAAATAAACATAATATTATAATATACTTTTGCGCAATTCGGGGAGGGAAACGGGTCAAAATTATTGAGCAATTTATACAAAAATAAACTATACAGCCCTCGCGAGATGACGTGTCACCGTGTCATCACGCAGCACGCCCTCGAGATGTGGATGTACGACCGACCAATGTCGGCCGCCCATTCTCGTGAGTGTACTATAGACACTGTAAGCGGCCCTCGCTGGCCGCCAACTAACACGTGTGCACGTCCCATGGACACTCGTGAACGTATGCGTACCGTAAGCAGCAAAATAGCCTCGAGCGACCGTTATGGACGGCGTGTTTGGGTCCCATGTGTACCCATTGTCATGAAGAAACTGCAAGGGCGCCAACCGGCAGTAACAGATGGCGGCTTCGCACGGGATCCTGTTCCGGCGGTAGTACCACAGCACGTACATGTGGCCCGCGGCCGCGGCAGTGTCGCACGTCGCTACGTTCAGCGGGAAACCGTTGCCGTGCGCGGATGCCAGGAACTCGAGGTGCCCGTTTGCCGTTTGCGGTGGCCATCGAGCACACGTCCTCGTCCCACGGACATCCGTTGCCTACGCATAAATCAGATACTTGATGTGGCCATTTGCGGCGGCCGACACGCACGTTGGATGCTCCAGCTATGACTATTCCGCGGGTCACCGGTCTTCAAGAATATACAGCACGCTCTCGAGATGCATTCATAATTCAGAGCGATTTCGGACGACTGGGGGTCCCACGGGCAGCCACGGTCGCGCGCGTACATTGCACACTCGACGTGGCCCGCTAACACGGTGTTGTCCCACGTATTAATGTCTCAGGAACACCCGTTCTCATGAGCGTACTGTAGACACTCTAAGTAACCACCGCAGACCGCCCACTCACACGTGTCCACGTCCCACACACACCCGTTAAGGTGCGCATACCGCAAGCATTCCATAAAGCCGCGAGCGGCCGCTACGCTGGCGTGTTTCAGTTCCAACTGCAACCGTTCTCGTAAAGAAACTTCAGGCACTCAAACCGGTTGTAAAGGGTGGCCGCTTCAAACATCTCCAAGTCCCACGGGATCTGGTTCTGGTGGCAGTAACGCAGCACGTCAAAGTGGCCTTTGGCCACGGCCCTGTCGCACGTCGACTCATCCGCCGGGCAACCATTGACGTGCGCGTATGCAAGACACTCGAGTTGCCCGTTTTCGGCGGCCACCATACACAACTCCTTGTCACCCGGACACTCAATTCCACGCGCGTATACCAGGCATTTCATGTGACCGTTCGCTGCAGCCGAATGGCGCGTTTCAAGCCCCGACCACCAGTTTTCCGCGGGTGACTCGGTAGCGGCGGCATCGTCGTCGTTGTCCTGTAGCAGCTTCACGTCGAATTCCGAGGCGGATATCAGCTGCACGTTACCGCCACCGAAGAAGAATTTATATGACATTTCGTTAAAATAACATCTGATAAAGGATCATGTAATTAAGTGATGGCCGGATGTCTAGTTGAGCAAATTATGTTATGTGCCTCTTTTATAGACAAAAGCCTGTCATTTTTTTGTAAATTCTCTATACAAGCCTGGGCTATAAGATATTTTGAGTCGACATTGATTAACCTTAAAAAAAACCTCAATTATTGAATAGGTCATAAGCTTCTAAATTTACCGCATGATTTCTTATTCCTAATCTATTTAGAATCACTTTATCGATATTACCATTCCATAAGACAGCGATATTATTTTCATTTTCAAATATGAAATATCTGGATATTATTATCTCAGTGAGGTTGCCACGTCTCTGTTTAAAACTATTCTCCTTCTCTCGTTAGAACGCTTCATATTGTTCCGGTTTTTTTTTTATCATTATTCCCCTAAAAGTTTCCAAGATTTTAAATCCTTGTTTGCGTGACATAGTCATGGTATTTCATCTTTTGTAAGTTCTATCGGAATTTCTTGAAATTTCGTTCCATCACTGTCCTCTGAGTCACTTTGCGCTATGGCTTCTGAGACTGAAAACATCAAATCTCTAATCATTGCAAATTCAAAATCAACCACAGACAACTTAGGCGCTTCCTTAAACCAACTTTAATATTTCCATACACATATTTAAATATTATGATTTTTAATTTTTAAATCATTCGTGAAAAGAGGAGTTTATTGATTTCACAATAATATTTTCTTTATTATTGGAATCAAAAAGTTCCGACTCAAAAGCATACCTACATGTTATTCAGTAGGGGTCGTGACTGGATAGTCTTATTAATTCCTTGGTATAGCGTATAACCTGTATGGGTATAAATGTATAATACCGCATCTAATATTATGTTATGTTCTAATAAAGTTCGGTGTGAATTAATAAAATAAATATAAATAATAAATCAGTTTAAAACACATAATTGTGTGCCTAATTATCCATAGAGTACTAAACAATAAATACTATGCAATTTTTTTCTGAAAATTCGGCTTACAAAATGGCTATTAGAATTTGGTTTTTTAATGGTAAAATAACTTTTGAAATTTTTCAATTTAAGTTGCAAAAGTAAATATTATATTTTAAAACGATTTTTTGTTACACAGTACTGTAATATTATTGATTCAAAAAAAAAAAAAAAATCAAAATTAAAAATAATGGACGAAACAAAAGTCAAAACAGGGCTCGTGAGTTCATGCTCTAAAAAATTCTTAAATCAGTATACACTTATGCACTAAAAGCTGGGAAAAAATGCATTGAAATATGCATTTATATGCACTAAAAATCTAAAAATATGTAGATTAAAAAATAAAAATACTATAAGTAAATTTTGGAATAACAAAAAGATGTCCATTCATATTATTAAAAGTTTATTAAAAGTTATATTTTATTATATAAATGTACCTAATTTCAAAAAATAAATTAAAAATATATATCAATAATCAATGAAAAAAATATCCAGTCAGTCAGTCGTTCATTTTGAATCTGAAAATTCGTATAAGTACGTTTGTACTCGCTTTATCTGCTCTATACGTTTTATTTTTTATAATTTGATGTTGTGAAAACTCCCATATATTTTATACTGTATAAAAATATACCAAGGTGTGTAAAATTATTACTTACGGACTCGTTCGTCATACCACGATCTTCCCGACAAATAGCCGAGAAAATTCTTCCGGGGACTACTTCATGGCGTTAAGGTCCACAAAAAAAAAAAAACAATAATAATAAAAAAAAAATAATAACATTGATAAGTATTGATTGTAGACGACGGCTGTTCAAATTATGCGATTGTGATCGTCGCCATTGGAGGTACCTTCGTCCAATGTTAAATCAATAGCTGAAAAAATCAATACAAATAATTAATATTGGATCATGTTTCCTAAAGTCATTCAATATAACTTCCATATGCACCATTATTTAAATATATATAAAATTGTATAAAGTTAATTTTTGTAAATATATATATATATATATATACAATTAGTATTATGTAGCCAACGCTCTGTTACTTGATAACTTTACTTTTAACTATTTATATACTTATTGTCAGATGAATTATGAATAGTTTTCCTAGCTCAAGATGATGAAAGAAGAGCTTAATGGGTATGGCAGTTTCTATTTCTATGATTTCTATTATAAGGAGTTGAAGCATTCATTGACGGAAACTTTTTAAAAGTTTGATGTTATTGATGCGTATTTGATGGTTGAACATACATTATTCTTCTATACCTACTGTTAAAAATCATATATTATTATTGATATAATTGGATTTTAGCAATTACCAATACAGACATGTACTAAGTTATAAAAGTTGATGGAAAAACGAAACAATAATACAATTCATTATTTTTATGCAAAATTGAAAATATTACAATACAAAAACATAAATGTAATATTAAGTTTATTCTCTCCGAGTGATAAGTCTAACGCCTTATCAATGTAAATCAAATTCGATAAAAATAAAATAAAAGTAAATTCATTGAATTCACATAAAAAATTATTCTGTTATTAATCCCTAATAAATATATATTATTTTAAAATTAAGATTTGAACCCATGCGTCTGTAAGACATTATGATTATATAATACATTTTATAATCAATACATCTTTTAAAATGTTTATGGCAAATTCATCAACTGTGTAAACAATATAAATTTATATAGGTACTACTAAAAATGTATACACAATGTAAAAATGTATTAGTAAATAAATTATTTTTTTCTTTCAAATATCAACCATGATCATTGGTTTTACAGTTTCTCATAGTTTATCCACTCAATTTTATTAGCTATAAAACTCTTCAATTTGATGTAAATTATCATTTCTCTACTGATGTCATTCGGGTTTACACATACCTAATTTATTTTAAATTTAATTTAACTTAGATAAATTTGCACCACAATTTGTTTTTTTTTTATTCCTTTTCTTTAAAAATGTATACTGAAACACCTACTAAAAATGTTGTATTTTGAGTACACAACAAAATCTAGTATTCTGTAATCAACCACGAAAACATTACATTAATTTGTTTTTGTTAATAATTTAGAGCAATTATGTATACTACTATAGAAAATCGATCACTAAATAATTGTTTATTATTATTTTGTACTCAGGAAGAGCCAAAAATCATAATAATTTTGGGTTTGAATTAATAATATACTTATATCAGTTATTTCCTCATGTGTCGATTTGATACTGTTGGAGTAGCGGTGTGACCGGTTGAAGATGATTAATGAGCCTGAAACATAAAATGTTAATAAATTGTTATTGCAATAAGTTATTTATGATTTTTATGATAACATACATTATTTCGTCGATGACGGCACAATTGATTAGGGGCTCCAAAGGCTAGTTCGCATACTGGGCATTTAAACGGGTAAATCATATCGTGCTTTACGTTAACATGGTACCTTAAATTGCGTGGATCCTTAAATTCCATGTTGCATATAGTACATTTTTGTAACTTTACTGGTTTGTGGTTCATTTCTATGTGCGTTTTTAAGTTGAATTTAAATGAAAATGGCTTTCCACATATAGTGCAGTCGTAACTTTTACCACCAAAATGAGTGATGAAATGACGTAGTAAGTTGTCTTTGCGTTTAAAAAACCTGGGGCAATATCTACAACTGTGGAGTCCATTGATTGAGTGCGTTGACATATGGTTTGTGTACCAAGATTTAAATTTGAATATTTTTTGGCATTCTTGGCACTCATATAAGTCATCTGGAACTACATAGATATCCAAATTATGCCTCCCCATAAAAATAAAATATACAGTTAGCATTGTTATTACTTCTATTGGTATTTGAATAGGTAGAATCACTACTAGAATTGTCACTGTTACAATTATCGTCATCATCAGTTTCATTACTCTCATCACCATTTCTCTCATTATCATTACTGTCATCATCATCTCCCACATTTAACTCATCATCATCATTGACACTATTAGTTGTTTGCCCTAAAATCACATAAATTATGTAAATAAAAAATACTTATTTAAGCATTGTTATTAGTTATTACCTTTATTAATAGTCAAATTGGTAGAATCGTCATCAGCATTTACACTTTCTATCACCGTTGTTGGCGGACCTTTCACTTTTACCTCCTGGGGAGTACTAAGATCCATCGTTACTGCTGTAATAAAAAAAAAAATTAACGTGTGGCACAGAAACTTATAAAAGCCATGAGATCATAATAAATTGAATAAATATAAATCATAATGGATGAAGGTCATATTATGACATAAAAAAACAGTCTATTTTACTATATGAGTACTGACTGATTAGACAAAATTGAACTATTTAAATGTTTAAAAACAACAATGTTATTACCGTTTGTATCAGACGTTTCAATCCCCGTTGTTGGCGGACCTTTCACTTCTACCTCTACTTCCTGGGGAGTACTAAGATCCATCATTTCTGCTGTAATAAAAAAAAAACAATGTATTACAATGCTACAAGTTGAAACATTGAAATTAACGTGTGGCACAAAAACTTATAGAAGCCATGAGAGCATAATAAATTGAATAAATATAAATCACAATGGATGAAGGTCATATTTTAATATAAAAAACAGTCTACCTGATATTTTGGAATACAATTCTAAACTTTTTTTTTCACATGTCTTACACTGACATTCACAATTTAGATGACCAAAAAAATGTGGGCCATAGAATACAGTTATTTCCTTATTTGCACATATACTATGAATGGTTTTTACACATGAAAACCGCTTGCTTCTACTATACCATACGACATTCGGCTTGCAGTCATGGTTGATGAAGGACACTGGCCCAAGAAACATATACTTTTGGTCATTTACACTAGATGTGACAATTGAGAAATCGTTGATCCCAGGTACACAAAATGGCTCTGTAAAAGGATACAGCTGTCCACAAAGTTCAAAAAGAACTTGATTTTTTGGGATGAAATTAACAGCAACCACCTTATAAATTACTATTCTACAAAAAAAAAAAAAATAATAACTCAATTATTACCATCTTCTTCGGTGAACCGATCATGTGGTAGTATGGTAAATGGAAGTTTCTTTTAAACAATAGCTAAGTAAATTTCTTTTTTGGCTTTTATAATTGCCTCTTTAGATGGTTGTAGTTCAAAATGTGGTGTATGATTTCGGTGAGTTTTAAAGCCCAGATATTCATCTAATATTGAATGTAGGCACATGTCATCTGCAACACAGAGTGCAGCAGCTCTACGATCCTAAATATGAATAAAACATGTAACATACACCGCTACCGTAAAATGGGGTGAATAGGAATGACGGGACGAATAAAAAATGCCGCGGCTCATATCAATATAATCATAATAATATAACCCCTATATTTAGTCAAAATATAGGTACACGAGGTATTGTAACTATACACACACACACACACATAAATATTTATATATTATGTATGATGTACATGAAATAATAAATTCTAATAATATTAAATATCAAATCAATTATATTATAGGTATTATATTAATTCAAACACTTTGTCGTCATTTCAGTAGGGGGTGCGATCGCACCATCGCACATGGGCACGAGCCGCCACTGGGAAATAGGAACACGTTTTTTAACACAATACCGCTGATTGTTTAATTCTAAACACATAGAAACACCAACTTACTGCTTTCAATGGCCACTCTGCTTTAGCATCTTCTGAAGCATCCATGTTCGATATATATTAACTGGGTTAACACAGTGAAAACAAAAAGTAAAGAAAAGACAATGAAAAGTAAAGTAAAGAAAGCCACGGAGGTCACGATGCATCGTACACGTCAGTTGATGGTTACGTGGTTACGTCGAGAAAGAGCGAGGCCAGCCGTCGCCGTGACGCCGAGGCCGTCGCTCGGCGCGAAAGCAATATGACCAACCGTTTACAATATCACATATATGTTGTTATCACACTAAAAGTGATCACACTAGGAAGCGCATAACAGCTGAAAGTCCAATGACCTGGCATCATGCGGTAACCGTATAATCTATTACAACTTTGGAAAAATTATTTAAAAATCACCGTCGTTCCTACAGCTACAAAAAATACATTTCTGGAAAGGGCACGTTGTCTGCTATCCTATGAATGCACTTAGGAGTGTAATAATTTCGATAGATTATTTAAACATAGCACATAGTTTTCTATCAGAAACAAATACGCGTTCATAAACTGTAGGTAAAAAATGAAGGAAAAATATGCTTACGTTCAAAACCGATAACACCCGCTAAAACGATGCAAATATAGTGATGAATTTGTGTTTAATACGTGAATTTCTGGAAATATATTTGAATCTAAGCTATGTATTGTATATAAAACGATTCGCCGTGTAATTATCTATCAGACATATATATATTCATAGAGTATATAATCCTGGCAGTATCCGAAAAACGCATAGAAACATATGTTTACTCATGTTACATATGTGCCAAATCATTATGGTCTAGAACAGGGAAGTGTCCCATTTGATTATATCTGTTCACTATCCAAGGTGTTATAGGGCGGTATTCAAGTCCTGGACACCGTGATTCTTAGATGTTAATTTTGAAACTTTTACACCGAGTAGGTGTTATCCCTAAAAACGTATTCAAAAGATAGCAGACTACTTCCCCTTTCCAGGGAAGTAATTTTTGTGGCTGTACGAACGACGGTTTTCGTGTAAGATTTTTCCAAAGTTGTAATATACTATACGATTGCCGCATGGTGCCAATATATGGACCTCCAATATATGTGGTAATCATCTCCTCATCGCTAACCAGTTCAAATGGTATCCCTAAAAACTTATTCACAGGATAGCAGACCACCTCCTTTTTCCAAGGACGTATTTTTTATAGGTGTAGGGTGGATGGTTATTTTATAATAATTTTTCAGAGTTATAGTTTCGCAAACGGTTGCCGCATGATGCCAATATATGGACCTCCTGCGGTATTAAGCTTCTACTCGCCAACCATCGCAAGTGTTAATCTAAAAATCAATTCGAGAGGATAGCAGAGTGTGCTATGTAATAGAAAACCTATATTACTCAACCAAACTATGAATTTATGCGAAATGTCGAGTGAGGAGGCCGAAGGCCCATTCCCGTAGTTATTTACTCTGCCCTGTTAAAAACAGTATCGTAAGTTCGAAACTTACGATATATCATATTCTTGCCGCATGATGCCGGAAATTCGGACTTGTCGCGGTTATTGTCTCCTTGTCTCTCGCTTCTTCAAATGTTAGCCCTAAAAACGTAATCACAGAATAGCAGACTACCTACCCTTTCCATGCATATAACATTCATAGCTGTAGGGACGATATTGTCTTGTAAGCAAAGGTTCAAAGCAGACGTACGACAAATAGAAATGTCTTCAATACCCCCCCCCCCGTTCTCATAAAATCATTTTTCCCATATATCATAGGCAGTGTTTTTAAAAAACCGTAACAAATCAAGTTTTTGACTTAGGGTTATGAAAGTGGTATGAGTACATTCCAATGGACATCTACTGTCGAACTGTAGTGTTTTTGAAAACAACAAGTCCAAAAAATGGCCCCAAGGGGGTAATTTTGTTATTTACCGCTAATTAAGGTTCGGACTTGTCGCGGTAATCTTCTCCTCGTCTCTCACCTCTTCAAATGTTAGCCCTAAAAACGTAATCACAGGATAGCAGACTACCTACCCTTTCCATGCATATAACATTCATAGCTGTAGGGACGATGTTGTCTTGTATCTTATACTCCGTACAGTAACCGTCGTTCGACCGTCTCATTCGTTTCACGACGGTGGACGTAGTCCAACCTTATCACTAAATCCTAAAATAGTTCAGAAAGTATTTTCATCGAATCATACGTATTCACTCCATGATAGACATAATATAATACACAGACACACACACACACACACACACATACGGGCGCAGGGTACTCTATGAGATCCATTTGTAAAAGGTGATGTTGTGAGATCCATGATTTTAATTACGTATTTTTGAATGAGGCCAAAACATAAGGATTTGACAATATATTTGGGTATAACATACTTTTTATATACACCAACATACTCATGTTATATATTTTTTTGTAGTAGACGTTGTGAGGTCTAATGTGTGTTCAGTTTAATACTTATGTAATCCACTTTACAAGATCCTTTTGTGTATATAATTTTAAAGTATCAACTATTCGAGATCCATGAGACGTTGTCGTCCTTCCATTACAGTTTAGGTATATGAACAAATGTAAAAACGAACTGCAATTCACTGTATTGACGTTTCCCCGGTACCAATTCGACATCAATAATATTTAATACAAGCGCGATTTGGCATTTTAGCTTACTATTTGAACACGATGTTTATGACAGTCGCCAAAAATTATAGCCATGTTACTATCTAGGTAATTGTAGTAATGCAACATAGTGTAATATGTCAATATAAATCTATTTTGACCTTTC
>JAIPRK010002174.1:0-26708 GCA_025469195.1 Chaitophorus viminalis | reverse complement strand
ATCTACAACCCATAGGAATATATGGAAGAAACACGACCAGGAACACATTTTATTCATAACACAGTATTTGTACTGTAATTAATTATAAGGTATTTGTTTTGTAGCAAAATAATAAGTAAATACATTTGCTCTTAATAGATAACTTATCAATAAAATAATCAATTTTTGAAACATTTATTTATGATAAGTTTCATATTGATAATCGTATATGGTCTATAAATTTTGTTCATAATTATATAGTTTAAGGTTTAAATTATTCATAGGATATATATAAATAGTGTTATATAACACATACAAAATATGAATAATAAATTTAAATATATGCATTGTTCAAAGAAATTAATATCAAATTCCACAATTTTCAAATCGATATTTCATTAGCAACTAAATATTTATCCGTCAAATGCGATTTAGGAAATTAGGCTTTTGGGTTAAAATTCAATATAGAAATTAATATAATGTGTGTTAATTCAATGGTAGGAATCATTGTCAATATTCTTATAAATTGATTTGATTAAAATTCTGCCAATATATTAAAAATAATTAATTAAAGACTTTCAGTATCTACATAACTTTTATCAAAATATCATAACTACTAAATATTTATGTGTCCCTTATGATATATTTAATGGAGATTACATTTGTTGACTCTCAATTAACAACTAAATTTTATGTATCCTATTAAATAACCCCTTAATTTTTATATATTGTTCGAATCATTTTAAAAAATAAGTTTAAGAATTATATAACTTGACGAAATATGTTAAATTTTCAATGCATTTTTATAAATATAATTTATTTATAGTTTATATTAAAAGTAAAACAATATATATATGTATATATATATATCAGAATTCTTAACATTTTAAGTTCAATTATAAGGTTAGTATTAAAAAATTTCTAAATATTACTATTTATGTTAGTATCATTTATATAACTTTATAAACACGTGTAGATTCTTAATTCTATAAACTTATGCATATGGCAATGGCTTACAATTTATTTTTATTTTTAGTCACATCTACTTGTGTAATGATTCAATATTATTGAAATTGAAGGATTATATAATTGATCTGAATCTATTGATGAAAACATGACCATAAACACATATTATTGTACTATAACTGATTATAAGTTATTTGTTTTGTAGCAAAATAATTAGTAAATGCATTTACCATATTAAATAACCAATCAATATTATATGTTTTTTGTTAAAATAATTATTCATGATCAGTTTCATATTGATAATTGAATATGTTTTATTAATAATTTTCATAACAATATTATTTATGGGTATATAATACATAGGATATATTATAACAGCATGATATAACACATTCAAAATATATATAATAAAAATATATATATTTATTATTATAAAAAATTAATATTAAATTATACATTTTATAAATCAATATTTCATTCCCAACTAAATATTTAGCTGTCAAATGCGACTTATGAACTAAGGCTTTTGTGTTAAGATTCAATATAGAAATTAATTTAATGTGGGCTACTATTTTACTATATTTGGAATTGAACCCAAAAAGAATCATTCAAATTGACCTATTATTTTTGATGGAGATAATGAAATAAGGTTTGAAAATTATGGGGAAACATAACAATATATGTATGTAACGTTTACTATTATTCTAAAATAACCGATTCAATTGAAACTGCTCATAACTAATCTCTATTCACTCAGTTCCATGGAAAATAATTAATATAAACGATAAAAAGATAAATAAATGATAGAAAAATAATTTAATATGTGGTATATTATTTGTTTCAGTATGCCGCAAAGGTGAATTTTTATGTGGGACAATCGTAATCCCACTGTGCCGGAACGAGATGTATTAAAATGTTGTTTATATTTTTAAAACAATTTATTTCAAGACTTTTAATTTCTAAAATACTTATTTTTTTATTTTATTCAGTACTTAATATTTTCTATCAGTCATTATATATGATTGAGAGATAATTGAGTAAAAATTCTATTGATTATTTTATTTAGATTATGCTTTTTTTTTGATACCTACCAATCAATGTTATTTATTTTAAAATTTTTCATTATAATAAAAAATTGTTTATATAAAATTTTTAAATTTAACAAAATTTAAATTAGTAATTTCTTTCAAAACTCTTAATTTAACTGTCAGTTGTAATTTAGAGGTTTATGTGTTTAATTAAATTAATAACTGAATTTTATTTATGCTATTTTTATGGTAGGAGTCTTTTTAAACATTCGTGTAATCTGTAAGTTGTAAAATTAAAAGTTTTGTCATCATTTGAAAAAAAAAAAAATGTTTTCTTAGAATTTTTATATTTATCACAAATATTAGATATTATAAATCGTTTTGTTAAAGGACCATTCGTAAAGACGATTTGCTCAATTGAAAATAATATATTTGTGAGCGGTGTGAATGGTTCATTATGCTCTAATTTATTATTAGGATAGGCAACAGTGTGCATATTCAATTCTGGATTGGCAAAATTGCGTTTATTAAATTTTGGATAGGCAACTTTTGTACATGAGGTCGAAGTCCGGTGGTGGCGGCTGCGAGAATATGGTCGATAGCAGTAACACGGTCGGATGGAACTGTAGGTGTCGGACGGTTTTGAATAGAAAAACGAGTCACTGTGATGTACTAAATAATAACAATTTAATTTATACAATATTAAATACAATAAAATATTACAATATTACGATACTTGCACGGTGACGGTCAGGCAAAAGCTGACGGGCCCGTTCTCCGGCGGCGGTGCCGTTGGCCCGGTGCCGCCGTCAGCCAGACCGGTTTTTGTGCACGAGTCGCGCCGTGGACGTCTGAAAATAGACGTTGCAGTCGTTGCGATAACAGTCGCAACAGAACACAAGTGGAATGATAGGAATTTCAAATTCGTAGTGGATGTAGATTATTGATGTTATATATGGGAAGAAGAATTAGACTTTAGTTATTCGGGTGATACATAAATGTAACGTAAAACTATGTGATGACAGACATGGTAGTCTAGCCAGAAACTCGAAATTTTTATCAGTTGTTAAGATTGACATTTTCTTTAAGTCATATATTTTTCAAAATATTATACATATTAATTTTTTAGCTACTTAAAGGCATTTGAAATATTCAATTTTTTTTATATTCGTTGGTAAAAAAAAAAATTGCTGGTACATAATATTTATAAATTTACTAGAAGATTATTTCTCACAAATTTACTATTATCCGATTGCAAACGATCGGTTTTCAAGAGGCTCAATATTGGCAACTTAGTGTGAGTGTACTTGCCGTACATGTGTGTGCGTAGTAAATGAGGATTTGGGTTAGTGGGTCTCATCATATGTTCACCACCTTCCTCTCTATTATAGACCAGGGTCGCATCGTTATCACAATGTTATTTATTTTATTTATTTATAATAATATATTAGATAAAAAAATTACAAAATATACAATTAAATCCTAATAGCTGATGTATGTAATTTTTTTATTCTTAAAAGTTCCATAATTTATTACCTTCAAATATTGTTTTGTGGTTAATAAATCATTCAGTTAGTCGTGTTATATAAAAATCAATGTTTGGTAAAATTACTATGACGTAGTTTGTTTAGAAATAGTATAATAATATTTATTTATTTGATTAGTAGTATTGGAATTTACATTAATGTTTTATAAAAGTATCTTAATATTTCACTGAATCGTCTATCACTAAGAATAAATCTTATTTTGATAGACGAGTCTCTAACAAAAAAAAAAAGTATAATAATTTATTATTATTATACTAAATATAATATAAGAAATGATAAAAATAATGTAATTCATAAATAGATTGAATTATTAATTTTAAAACATTAATACAAACATTTTGCATTTTATTAAAGTTTATATAGTACTGTTTTCTTTATACTTTATTACTTATTATTACTCCTTTATTACAGTAAATAAAAATCTAATTAATATACCAAAAAATAAAAT
The DNA here is from genome assembly GCA_025469195.1 of Chaitophorus viminalis. Taxonomy (NCBI): domain Eukaryota; kingdom Metazoa; phylum Arthropoda; class Insecta; order Hemiptera; family Aphididae; genus Chaitophorus; species Chaitophorus viminalis. Next base: position 22,740 of record JAIPRK010002174.1, on the reverse strand, counting down.
ACAATAAAGTAAATAATATTTTGGTACACAATAAAATATTTTAAATTAAAATGATCTTATAGATTTAAACAGGTCCAGACGTGCCACCGATAAAGGCTGTTACGGCATCTACTGCAATCATACTGTAATCTCAGAAGCAACAGATACCTTAAAAGCAACTGTACCAGTCCTATCATTACGGACGGCCACCACTACCCGAGTGCAGGAGCACTCACACATAATCATGGTGTCGTGCTACCTGCTGGCCGAGCCTGGGTACCAAATGCTCGAATGGCCCAACTGTGGGATAAGATCAGATTGTGCTCAAGTTGTAGTCTGACGACACGGTAGCATAGTTGACTGAGTGTAGTTATACATTAGCTATATGTAGTAATATAATTCATCGATGGATAGGTCAGTTGGTGTAACTCTCAAAAATGAAAATTTTCAGGAGACATTAACATATAGGCTTTTTCTTTTTATGTTACTATCAATAAGCAAGTTTAATTTTTGTATATCTTATTAATATAGCAATACTATAGTTACCAGACTAAGTATTATATGATATATCTTTATATTACTCCAAAATGAAGTATCTCTTGGGTTACACTGCTTAGTGCTTAGCCTATAATAGAATGAATTATTGTGGGTGGATATTTTTAGACAATGAAACCTACTGTAATTAAAAAATAATTAAATAGATCCAATCACTGTAATCCTCAATAGAATATCTCATAAATTATAATAATTAAAAACAATATAAATTATATTATTTAATTTAAATGCCATTTTTATTATTTATGATTCCATATGAAAAAAAAATATATTTATGATTATAACAATACAATGTTTTTAATAAGGATAAAAAACAGTACATATAATAAAACTTAAGAATATAATATTACTATAATAAATTGTAAACTTTGATAGAGTTATGATATTACTTTTAGCCACTATTGTTAAGTAATACCATATTAGTTAAATTTATTAATTTAAGTAGGAAAACCAAAAAGTGTTTAACAACAAAAAAATATAAAATAATATGTATTTGATTTTCAACTGCTTGTCCGTTTTTTTTCTGTAGTCTTCTTGTAATTTATGTTCAAATTTTAAATGTTTTGTTAAAATTATAACAAACTATAAATGTTCATAAAATATTAATAATAGCAATGTGTACTTATCATTTTAACAATAATATAAATATAAAATATAAATTACTATCTATTCTAATTTAAACAGAACTTTGATGTAAATACCTAACACTCTCAAGTATAATTTTATTGTGCTTGTAAAATTCTAAACCACTCCAAATAATACATTGGATTTACACTAATTGGTCTGTTAAAAAATACATTTTTTTTAAAATATTGTATATATATTATAATATTATTTTATACCGAGATATCAAAATTATATTTTTATGTTATCTTAAAATTTTAATTTGTTTATTTTAAATTTAACCATTTCTTATTTATCATATAATGCTGTATATTATGTTACTATGCATAAAGCTAGAAGGTTATATACCTTATATTTATTACTGAGCAAAATAAAACAAGTGTAAATTAATATTTTAATATTATGCATTAAAACAATAATTGAATTTTTAAAATTGTGTCTTATTATATTACCTTAATACTTGTCAAATAATTAGTATATAACAAAATATACAATGTGGTTATCATATTTCTTATAATTAATATTTTATATACATTAAAATGTATACTCAAATTCCCATAAATTACAAATTTAAAGTTTTGCATATTGTTTAATTTTCAGTGAGTCGCGTTGGATAAATTTTTATTTCAATCATTTTAAGATATTTTTAATGTTTTAGAGATGTATTATATACTTTTACATTTACAAAATTTTGGTTTTAGAATTTACATTTTGGAAAAATAAATTTCAATGTTGAACTTTTGCGATAATAAAAAATATTAAAAATAACACGTTAGATATTTTCGCCATTCATCAATATATCTAAAGTCGTTAAAAATATATTTTTTGATATTTTTATATAGTATCTAATGACTATATAATGGTGTATACTTGAGTGCATCGTCGAAAATGGCCTTTTACTTGTAAGATATAGGTATAAAGTGTGGATTATATCTCATATTGTACTTAAGGTATATTGGAAGAAGTTTTATAAACGTCTAATGAAAAAAATCGAGTACTTACTTAAAATATTTTAGTGGGCAATATTTATGATGAAAATGTTTTAATTGACATTATTCCGTGACGTGATGATTGTTACCTAATTATAACAAATAACTTCTTCACTTCAGTAAATATGCATTTTTAGTATTTGTTATTTTTCAGAATATTTTTGCTATGTTTTGGACAAGGATAGATTATATTTCATGTCACCCTTGTAGGCTTTAAAAAATTACACACTTTCATACATTTTTTGGTTGTGCAGTAACTTGTTCAGTAGCGGTGCGTGAATAAAATTTATGGGGAGACTTAATTTTTATATAAATGAATGAAAATCATTGTCTAATATATTCATCTAATGTGCAATGTTTTGATTCCATTATTTCAATATAGGATCGAAAACGCTACAAGATCTAATGTACAAAATAACGCACTACACAAATATTATACGCAACGAATAACGTGTCGCCCGTTGGCACTTTGACAGAGACTAGTCTCACGGACTCCGTACAGTAACCATTATCGATGCGATTCCCCCCCCCCCCGAACTTTTATTTACCTCCTATCGAGTAGAATTGAGACTGTCATTCGACCGTCTCATTCGTTTTACAATAGCGTTGTCAAACCTTATCGCTAGTTCTGAAAATAGATCAGAACGAATTTTCATTGAATCATATGTGTTCACCCCACAATGGACATAATATAATACATACACACACACACACACACACATATTTATAGTAAATAAAGTTGACAACAGTACAGTATAATATTATTTACACATATAGATTACACAAATACTTAAAAATAATTTAAAACAATTTTTTTTCCAATGTTATAATTTTTGGGGAGACACCATCTCAGTCACCCTGACGCACCGCTACTGAACTTGTTGGGTGTAAACAATAAAGGCAAATAATATAAATCAATATAAAACTGTACATTACTAATTTTATGTTAAATCTCACAATCGCTAAAAAATCTACTGAATTGTGTAGGTATAAAATGTTTACCCAATGTATTGTTTTAATTTCTGTTGCGCTCAATTGTTCGGTATTCGGATTAGTTCTCCAATTATTTTACAGTCGTAACACCTTTACACCAGCACAGAGAATTCAGTGGATAATCAGAGAAGGAAATACAATTAATATATACTATAGTCTATAATTATATATTTAATGTACATAAATAAATAAATAATTGTTGGGGCTGATATTTTACTCTCTAACCATGGTAAATCGTGCTGTGCGCGAAGGGGATGGGGGAGACAAAGGAATTTTTTCCTTTTACCGGCGCAAATATAGTCTATGCATAATAGGTAAATGCTAGGGACTGCATGTGTCGTAACAAACAAGGGCTACTGTCTTTGATCAACCCTTCAAATTGCGCCAGTGCGGTCATATGCGACGAGTCCACACCTCACGGCGTCTGTCGTGCGGTGTAATTTCAATTTTCACGCATATGTATTGTCCTGAGAGCTGCTTTGAAGATTTTAGCATGATATAATTGACTATAACAGATGTACTCATTTCACGTCACTCGCGAGCGCAGAGTACGTAATTAAACTTTGTTATTCGAAATTGTTACAACGCGCATGCTCTTCAAAGTGTACCTTTTAAAGTAGGCCAACAAAATTTTACTAAGAAATTAGATACTCACATCCAACGATTTTATTAATACTTAAAAACAAAATATTTTTATTCCTACCATCAAGTTTTTTGTACAAGTACAATTATAAATTAATATAACATATAAATCTCGTGCAGGTGTAAGATTCACTATCTATTTTGTTAGGTCAGACATGATTTATATCCTAGATATTGATTTTTTTTTTTATTGTATTATAATAAATTATGCATATTATGAGTTTTAGTAGTACCTACGTGGATTTATTCAACCTCGTTTCGAGAAAACCAATAGATTATTTAAATTAGTTTAAATTAGAAGTTTGACCTGATTTTCCTCTATTAATTGGATTTATTTTACGCGTAATGTTACTATCATAAGTTTCCCATTACACTTTTATATGAAAAGGAACTTTCGTGAGTGTATGAAAATGACGTGAAATAAACATGGAGAGTAAAAAAAAAACCTATAAAACTTAATTTTAATAGATGGTCATAATTCAAATAAGTGAGCGGACTATAATATAATCAGATAATTGTCAGAATATTGTTTGGTCTTATTTATTACTTAAGATTCTAAAAGGTTTTTTCGTAGTTATTTTCTAATTCAGAACTATATAATATATTATAGGAATGGGATTAATAAAAACAACCGTTGTTTGATGTAAATATGCAATATTTATTAAACTTTACCTTAGTGTTGCCATAAATATTTTATTCATGAAGGAGAAATAAACAAACCAATTAAGATGTTAAGTATCTAAAACAAAATAAAAACTAAATGGAATTGAGCGTGTTTTATTTGAGTTTTTAAAAGAAAAGATAAAAATTTGCATTTATAAAAAACTCTTTTTATATTTTATGTAACAACTAACTTCAAACAACATTTATAAAATAACTCAACTTTATTCCACTATAATATAATTGTATTTTATTGTGAGTTGTGCTGAAAAAAATTATCTAAAATATAAAATTTGTAATGTATATATTTCTTATCTTTACATATAGCATATAATTTAAATATAAAAAAAGAAACTCCAAAATAATTTGGTTGAAACTAATTGAACTATATACTACATAATATATTTAAACGATATCTATAGATTTTAGTTTATGTTTTACTACACGACAATGTATTTTTTATTGAAAACAAATGATATTTTAATTTTTAAAATCATCATTTTATAAGTTATTCAGTGTTTTTCTATACAAATTTGTTATAAATTAACGAAAAGACCAAAGAAATGTCTAAATTAATTTTGAATAATCCACTTTTGAAAAGACAATTTCTTTTATACACATATTTTTTTCATTCTGAATCAATTATTTGTATTACTTAAAAAGATTGTCGTCAGTAATTTGCCATTTGTACGATTATTAATTTATTTATAAGTAACTTACTAACTTACCTTTTATCATTCTTAAGAATAATTGGATTTAATAATACAATGCGAATTCATGTATTTAAATAATTACGTTTCAATTACTACTAATTACTATAATTATTATTTCTAATGAAAATTGCAGTATTCATAATTTATTTTAGTTATTAGTTATTACTAGAGCTCGGATGTTTATGACTCGTCATATTTTTTATTATAATTTTATTATTATTATTATTATTATTATTATTCTTATTATTTATTTTTAATTATACCCGAGTGCTTCTCAACCTGTGGTATGTGGAAACCTCATAGGTAGTACGCGAAGAAAATCTTCCTTTATAAAAAAATATTGGAATAAATCATTTTTAACAGTTAAATATTATTAAATAGTGATTTAAGACTTAAAATTGACCAATATGGAGCCCGATATTGACACCATCGTCCCTCAAAATAATACCAACCATCACATTGAAGTAAACCATAATAATTATAATAATAATTGTACATATTTAATTTAATTTAATTTATTTTTGTGCATTATATATTTCTATTGCCATAATTTTGTAGTTTCTAACAAAATAAAATGATATACATTAAAATAGACGTAAGTATACAATATTAATAAGCAAAAAAGAGTGATACACGAATATTAAAAAGTTGAGAACCGCTGAGGCCGGGCCTAATACGATATAAATTCGATCCATGAAATCTAAAATATTCAAACTTATTTTGCATATTTTTGCATATTTGACATTTTTGAGCATATATATGCACGTTTCTAGACATAATATAGTAAATATTTTATAAATTATAAGTATAATATTAATAATTGTCCATATTATTACAAATTATCAATTGTTATCTACCGTTAATTAGGTCATTTTCAGTCTACAAAAACTTATTGTCGGATCATCGGAAGTCCTTCAAGTTTGAAAATATCAGATACATTTTTTGAATTAATATTATTTTTTTTTTTTTTGTACACATTTGTTAAAAAAATAAATCTACTCAATAAATTGTATGGCATATAATTGCATATTTTGACATTTTATAATGGGTATTTTTTCGAAATGTTGGTCATAAACATCAGAGCTCTATTTATTACTATCAGGGGTATATTTTTATAATACATTTTATATGCATAATTATTATATTTCATAATCATGTACTTATCATATAGATAAGCACATGATTATGAAGATACAAGGGTGTGATAAGATAATAATATATAGACCAATTTGATTAGGTACACTGGTTTGTTATTATGATTTGGTAAATAGTTGAGTTTTATTTGACAAAATTCATATTTTTATACTTTCTGATTTATCATCTCCGTATGGATATAGACTATCGAGTGTGTCGCATTTATTTCTAATAGATATCAATACAATTAGATACTCTTCCGTAATAAAATGTGCCATGCGTATTGGAGTTTCACCATGAAAATGTGAATTCTTTTGGAACCTGTTATTTTGATTTGCATTTTTGAATACCAAGTTAATTAATAAAATAACGTGGGGAGTCTGGGGGACCGAGAATTTAAATTGGGGGGGTTTTTCACATACTTGCATGCATTGAATTATGACAAGTCGTTATTACATAAATATGTTCGTATGTTAAATGTGATTGCGGTGAATCACTTGTCTCCCGAATTTGAAGGAAAATAGTCGTCTAGCCTTTTTTGCGCGATTGTCATTCTAACAAAGGTAAGTACTACAAATAGAAATATTCCCAACAGATACAAGGTTTACATAAGTTAAAAAATAAATAGGAAATCAAGCCACTTTGAACGTAGGTGGTAGCGTAACAACATATTCTCATAATAGGTACGTAAGATTATCTACGTGACTAGTCGACGACATGCATGACCAGTGAATTCAAAAAAATACGAAAATTATTTAATGTGGTTATACTGGAAATTGGAATGTTTGGGAAGAGTTTAAACTCCTAGTTCCTTCCTCGATTTTCCGTTTTTGGTATCAGAATGACACCAATGATTGCACACGTTTAAGAAATCGGGTCCAATAATAACTTTAATCTGAACGTTCTAGAAATCGAATTGATAAAGAGGATTTATAATATTTGTGTCTATTGTGTCTATTGTGTGACTACACACAAATTGTGCACTGTTAACCCTATAAATAGGTGTGAAATATAATCAGTGTTGTTAAAATTCTTTTTATTTAAGAATCCGTTCAATTAATAGGATTAATAAATAGGAATTCGTTCAATTCCTCGTTCCTATAAGAAAGGAACTCGTTCTTTTTTTCGTTCCTCTAAAAAAGTATATGGTTCCTAGTTACCTTAGTTTACATCAATACTTACTTAATAAAATTATTTTATTATTCTAAATATTTTAATTTTAAGTACAATTGTCAATTAATATATAAAAAATATTATTTCAAATATATCTCAAATACTACATTATAATATACTATTACTCATATATATATTATATATATATATATATATTACTCAAAACATTGATTTTTGTTATTACAAATATAAAAATTAATGCAAATTTCAATAGGTATACTTTATAGTTTATTATAATAAAAATGTATAACAAATATGAAATAAGTAATAACACAGCTAAATAACATTTACATATAAATGATTAATGAGTTATCAATTATTATCATTAATCACTAGACACTAATCAGAACACTAAGTCATATACTCATATGTGAATAAAAAATTGGTAGGCTCATCTATTATATAGATTAAAAACATGATCAGTAAATGAAATTTTTCTCCCAAATATTTTGTTAAAATATTTCCGAGAACAAATAAATTATAATATTTACGTTCCTATTACTAAAAATAAGGAATTAATTCACGTTCTTATTCCTTTAAAAAATAATGGAATTAATTCATTCATTCGTTCCTCAAAAAAGGAATCAATTCCAGGAATCGTTCCTTAATAACACTGAATATAATACATACGTGTATACCGTGGATCTTAATATTGGTTCATAGAGCACACGGTGCTTTATATTTCTTATTAGTTATAACTATTTTCCGTACATCATTCATTGATGTACGTTGAAGGCCAACGTTCAGTATTGGCTGAAAGAAGAAAAAATCTTAAAAACAATTCAAAGTTTTAAATGGATTCTGAGTTTTGTCTAACAATAATTATTTTTCAAATTTATTTTTACAGTGATATTAATATATCCGATGATATCTAATATGGATTTTACATTTCATGTTATACATAAGAAGCAAATAAAATGTTTTAACTAGTTTTTATCTTCGCACGTCTTGTATTATGGCGTGTACTTAAATAATCCAAATGAAAATAATGTAACTAAATTGTTTACACTGATAAACAACTATGTAGCTGTTGCAGTCCAGAGCTCAGGAGTGTCCGCCCACATTTCCTGACAGGAGTCCCTGGCACGACTTTGACTGCGTGCATTTTTTTTTTTAATTGACACAAATCCGTAATACTCAATAACTCATGAATGTCGGGATCACTTTTTTTCTCATTTAGGTACGTTTTTCTCATTTAGTACGTTGGTACTTACTATAAAAAAAAATATTACAATATTATATCAAAATATACAGAGATGTATAACGAGGGTAGAACTTGTAGATGCTTGTTAGCAGATAATAATTATAATGAGGCTCTTTTACGAATTATAAACTGTAATACGTTTTTAATTTGGCCAAAAAGATAATTTAAATCATAATATATAGGTGGTACCAATCAATTTTCATAAACAAACCTTTGGTAATGCTGTAGTTGGTTTGAAAGATTACATTTATGTGGATAAGTAAACGTACGATTTTTATGTTTCTCACATGGCCTATTATATTCAAACGTGCTCAAAGTAAAACTGATGAATGAAGAATTAGTGAACCTTTATTGGTCAATATCAATGAATATTAAGTTTCTTTTTTTAAAAATTACTTATACCACCAATTATATTAGGTGAACCTAACCGAGGTCCGGTCGAAAATAGTTATGACTTATTGTTTAAATAATCATTTTGTGGAAAATAAAATTGTATTGTACAATATAAACTTACTATATAAATTAACTGAAAATACGTGATTATAGCGTATTATTAACTAGCCAACTGTTACCGTTTAACCCAAGGTTTTATAAAATCAACTTGATTGTGTACCTACCTGTATTAGATCATAATTCGTATATTATTAACTTAAAAATAAAAATAAACATTGATAAAGTTTAATTTCCTGAAAATGTCAAAATATTACTCTAAAATTGACGTAAAGGTTGTATAAATTCTATAATGTATTGTATTAACCATATTTTTTACTAAAATACTAACACAAATTTGAAATGTTGATTGCAAGTGATTTACATTGATATATGCAGTGTTCGACTTGGGGGGGGGGGTACGCAAGGGGAGGAATTATCCCAACTAATTTTTCAGAATTTCAGCGTACCGCTGCTTTTATTTTAAGGGGAACGCACAGGACGCTGCATCATGCCATTATACTGATTTTTTAATAAAATGCACGTGATAACATTATAATTTTTCTTATCATGGATTTGATAATAATAATTATTATTATCAGGCTTGATAACGTTTAACAAGTGATGGGGATGCCTTTTTTTCAAGTTGACAGAGTCCCCTACTTTAATTTTGCCAAATTAAGCACTAGATATATGTATATTATAAATACATATATTTTCATTGACATTTTAATCTTAAAAATTATGCTTAATTATATGCTTAACAAAAGGTGTCACGCAAGACGAAGAGTATAACCCACTCCTATATTATCATCATGGCAAAAACTTAGAGCAGCTAAATTCGTGATTCCTGATCTAACAATGTACCAACACTCACAACGAAGCAAATATTTTCGTGCAATAACAATTTACCAAATAATATGAACTAGAATTAAAGGGAAAACAGTAAAAAAAAACGACTTATCAAGTATTTTTTATTTTTTCGTAGTTCCCATTGACAACGCAAGGGTACCATTTGAAGTAAATAAGTAAAAGAAAGAAACGGTTTGAGACTGGCTCTGTTGTACAGTAATAAGTAGGGGACGGAGTGGAGAATAGGTCATTATAATGGATGTATTAAATCTGAATGCAATGCTAGATATCATACTATTCGAAAAACGATTCTGAATGGGGATGATCTGTTAGCCAAGAATATATATTATATAATATTAAATTTAAATTGTAATACTATGTCAAAATACTCAAAATTTGCTCTACATAGTATTACAATTTAATTATAATATTATATAGTATATTATATTCTTAACTAACAAATCATCCCCATTCAGAATCATTTTTCGTATGATATGATACCAAGCAATGCATTCGGGATTAATACACCTATTATTAAACTTACAAAATAAAATATAGTTAGAAAAATCGAAAACTTCTTTTGTCTATAAATAGGTCAAAATAATTCGAAAAATTAACCATGTATAGAAAATGCAAAAAAAAACATTTGAAGATAATTTCAAATGTTTGCGGTTTATCCTTTTTAAGTTGGAACAAAATAAAATAATTTAAACTGTCGGTTAGTGTTAAAATATCCATTATTCTGTTTTTTTATGATTTTTCCCGACGCTTGTGAAAATTATTGAAATTTTTTAACTTTTGACATCCCAAAATACCAATTAGATTTGCTTTACTTTCATAAAATACGTTGTATAAGGGAATTTATTGAAGCATAAATACTGTTCTAAAATCTAATGGCTAAAAAAAAAAGAAAAAAAAATGAAGACCATACGATAGAAGCGAAAACTTTTATGATTACAACTTCATAATCAATAAATCAAAGCCCAATGGAAATTAATTATTAATAATACCATTGATTTTATAATAGACAGATAGCCCATGGTATAGGGGTTTTTGGCGACTAAAACTATGTTTGTATAAAATTATAAACTGCTGATAGGTAGCGTTATATTGTTCAACAAATAATATTTTATATAATACAATTTTTGTTCTTATCTTAATGTGAATTTCATTAGCGATGGACACGAATTAAAATATATATCTTAGTGTGTGGCGGTCGATATATACTATATAGTTCTATTCTGTGATTGTATCAAACAACGGACAGTTGTTATCGATGTTTATACCGAAATAAAGTTCCGAATTTACAAGCTCGTTCCGTTAAAATGATAAGTATATACTATATCCCTAAAGATATTGAACTATGACGATAATAATACATCCGTTCAGAATTTAAAATTAATTTTGAACAAAACAGGTAAAGACGAATAATTAAAAGCCATGATTTTTTCTCTCTTTCTCACACGCGAAACTTAGGAATTTAGACGTTTTATACTGTCAACTTGCCGATGGATTCATTAATGCGGTAAAGATTTTGAAAATAGATTTGAACTCGTAGTTAAGCCTTCTGTAAGATAAGATCGACTACTAATAGAATATAAGAAGAATATAAGAACAAACAAAAATGGTTAATGAAGGAACCAAGAAAAAAAATTTGGGAATTATAGTAATAATATTTATTCAATTAAATAAATATAATCATAAACAAAAACTTAAAAATAATATTAATTTAAACAAACAATTAAAATCATAACAGTAAAAAAATTATGTAATAACAAATATAAAAAAGCCAAAAGGTAATAAATAATGAAATTAAATATGATTTAAAATTTTTAATTTTGAAACTTTAGCTAGTTGTGATGTAGTAGAAATTGTTTGAGTTTTTTTTAAATATTTTACATATTAATAATTTTTCAATGATGAATAATTTATGTTTTATACAATCATTACCATTTAGCCACTGATTAATTAGAACATCCAATTTTATTTTGTGTGTTAATTTAAGACGAAGTTTTTTTTTATGGTAAAGTTTTTCAAAATGGTCTTCAAAAATATCTAAAATATGATTTATTATTTTATTAAAATAAATAGAGGGTGCCTTAAGTCCGATATTATCATTTTCAACAGAACTATAATTTTTGTTTATTAAAAGAATTTGATTTTTTTCATTTAAATCTTTATAAGTTAAAAATTATTTTGACAGGTGACAGCTAAATTTTTGTATACATTTATAGGCAAGGTAACCGGTGAAATATGTTACTGAACAGTCTTCTAAAGTGACTTTTGTAATTTCATTTTGATTAGAAGACAACTCTGATAAACTACATGAAATAATGGATTCAGTATCACTACATTTAGAATCTGTTTCATTTATTTCATTATTGAAAGATGATATAGGTACGTTAATTGCGGAGTCAAATATATTATTTTCATCTGATTCTTGGGTTTCCTCACAATTAGTTCCTTTTGGTGCGCATAAAGAAAAAATACAACTACTTCTAATAGAAGTTCTTATCGTATGAGATGTCGGATTTTTATTATACCCCCCTTTTTGTCTAAAAATACTAAATACATTTTCCAGGGCATCCTGGTTTAATCGATTGGTCATAACGAATACCATTTTATTTGATTTTTCTCTTTCAAAAATCTACAGAATACCATTAATTAAAATGTTCCTGACACAGATATTTATTGTATAATTTTTCTTTAGAAAGTGACTGTAGATTAATGTTTCCTAGGAAGAACATAGTTTTCTTATAATTTTAAATTATAGAAATTATAGAAATTATATTAATCAATTATTGATTACACACCGCAGTTCAATACCCACATTTCACTTCTCACTTCATCTTTAGGAAATCGAAACATGCTGAGGTTAGGAAACTGTATAGTTGTTTTGAGGCAATTAAAATATTGGCACTTATTTCCAGGTATGGTTAAAATTATTATTTGTAGTCAAAAGTAAACTTTACAATAGTAAATAAGTATTATAATATTAACATTAGTATTGCCGTTTCGGATGACAATAGGTAAGTGAGTGTAGATTCTGATTGCAAATAATATTATGTCTACATCATAACGTCCATAACTGTGTTTTACACATCATATTACATCGATAATAATAATTATAAATGATTAATGTATAATATCATTTATATCAATAGGATAATATTCTGAAAATATCACTACAAAAATAAAAATAGCTTTTATTTACTGATAAGTTAAGGGGGGAATATCCGTTAAAAGCAAATTCCGTTGGAGCGCATTGCTAGTAATGAAAATCGCGCAAACCACTACTCTAATTACTATTATTATCTACGATTACGGTTATTTCTTTATAATCGTGCCTACTATCGATTTATCGCTAAATAACAGCGTGACCATGGCGCCGTGCCGCATTGGCGGCAGTCCATATTCTTCACGTTGGATAACAATAACATATTAAATCTTAGTTCTTTCACAAATCAATCAATAATTAAAATATTTTTGAAAAATGATTCCTATTCAAAAAAGTAATGACTGTATACTGACGTTGAGTATTTTTTCATATTTTGATAAGTAAAACAAATATTCATGAAAAATCGATTTTCGTCTAAGAGTTAAATTTGAACCCTAATAATTAAAAAAATAAATTATATATAAAAAATCGGCCAACGTAGGTATACCGAACAAAATGTCTAGATTATATATTCAAAGTTACAGACTCCTAACTAAAAAACATAAACCAGTAAAAAGGAACTCAAATGGCAAAATTTCAATTTTTAAACGCAATTTACTGACAAAAAAATACACCAAAATTTTTTTAAATAATTTTTATTTTCATCTTAAACCTAGTTTTAACTATAGGTAAACAAAATTTAAATTTAAATTTTACCTAAACAATATGAACTCATATTGAAAAAAGGTAAAAATTTAAGGGGTAATTATTACCAGTACGTAAACTTTTATACTCTAATTAATTAAAAAAATAACATTTTTACTCTCCAATATACGCCAATACTAAGATAAATAATGTTTTTCTTAAAAATATGTTAAAAAATCATTATTTATTCATCGGATTAATAATCCATACAAAAAAATTACCAGCCATGTTCTGACGAATCGAAGAAAATAAAATAAACGCTATTCAATTTTATTAAATCTGAAATATCATAGAAAACAAATTAAAGATTAGAAAATTAATTATCTTGAACTATATTTAAAAACAAATCACTCAGAATCACTATAAGTATTATAATTTTATAGTTTAAGTGTGTTGAAGTATCTATTAAAATAATTGAAGTCGGTTCGTTATAATTTATTTATCTATTTGAAAATATGGTTTTATTGATTTGTTTGTGGTGTATATATATATCAACAAACAAAATATATAACAACAAAGTAAATGAAAAAAAAAAATAGAAATTGTTTCCAACTAAAAATGCAATTTCTCCCACTGTGTGCCGTCGACACAATAATAAATATAAATTCCTCCGTAGATGACGAGTAGGCTCAGAAGTCAGGATAGTGGCACCATAGAATTTATTCTGACACAAACCTTTACGATATTATTTTTATATTTTTCATGAATCGCGTGGTTGACGATTGTCGTTATTGTGATGCGATTCAGATAATACAATTTTTGCCAATTAAATGTTACTACATCGTAACCAGACGCGTCTTGGGAAACTTAATCGTAATTAAAAGTGAACAGTAAATATTTAAGAAGTGCAAACATTTAGTTACGCTGAAATGCGTTGGTCTTTTTGTATAAAGTCAACACAGTCCGATCATCCGAAAAAGAAATATTTCGTTCGCGATCGTTCTTGAAATTCGAACGAAATCAAAAAAACGAGTTCTACATGTCTACTCGTATTGTACATCCAAGCGTTGAAAATTGCCTACACAAAGCTCCTTTAAAAAAAAAACCGAACGCATGCCGTCCTCAATCAAAATACAATATCAATATGTCATGACTGTCACATACACCGGTATTATTTTTTTTTATATAAATATTAAATTTTTCGAAAAAAAAAAAAACATATAGATGCTTAACCAATCGATCTATTTCCTTTTGAATTGCCTTATGTCCATTTAAAATTGTCTTGTAAATCCGTCTTGAAATCCCGTAGGATGATGTAAATTTTCATTCAAAACCATTGCTAGTTGAAAATCAATGTATTAGCCGGTTTACCGTATTAACTAAACATAATCACTTGCATACTTGTCTTTTTCCAGTGAATTTGAAAAAGAAAACTAATCTTTGATTTTTTCACATTCTCTTCTATAAAACAGTAAGATCACGTGACCTCCGTCCGAAATCATCCATTTGTATAGTTCCCTGACTTTTCGCCTTATTTATTCTGTTAAAATTACAATTTTTATCGGATCCGCGCGTTCTCTTTGGATCCCTTATAAACATGCTCTTTACCAACTATTGACACCGTTTTTCGATTTTTTTCGCTTTTATTTTCTGAAAACGCGTTTTTGGGAGATTCTATATCGCTATTCAGTATTACGCTGGCATAGCAACATTATCGCATTTAAATAACCGGTATTTCGCAATGAGTTTCAACTGATTAGGTAGGCTGAAAGAATAGGTAGGTAGGATACGATGCGATAGGTACCGGGTTCGAGACCCGTTGATTAATAATAACAAATTTATTTCTGTACTCTAAATGCCATAAGATTATATGGCCGCCCTTATTTCTTTTGCATTTTTTCGGCGGCTGTCGCCACGTTGTTATCTCATTATTGTTTATCATTATTCGAATGTTTTGAATTTTCTTCGGTTGTATAATTCCTGTTTTATCGGTACTACAATTACAACTATGTTTGTCCGTTCGACGATGTCGCCTGTCCGTGTTTTCCCGGCTACCAAGTCACACATTTTTCGATTATTTATTGTTAAATATTATTAGTTATTATTAAACGAATATGGCCAATAAATATTTTTTTACAAAAACTACACTACCGATGGTGCCCGCCATCGTCGTCAACATGTTTACTAAATTTTTGTGCATTTAATATATTATTGTTTTTGTTTTGTTCCCAGTACCTACTGTTCCTTTATCCGTGTCCCTAACACACGATTGTCCGTCTTAAGTTATTATACTACGATGAAGTTAGTAAATTTGCAATCATTTATGTACTGCAATATACTGCAGCGTTTGATGGAATGTATGTTTAGTATTTAGTAGTGTTCTGAGAGGTTAGTACTGTCAGTGTTTTGTTATGTTTACTAATTTTTTTTTAAAAAAAGAACAGGTATTTATAAATGTAGGTAGTATTACAGTAAGCGGTAATCTTGGTTTAGTTTGTGAGAATATCATATCAGTTTACAGTGTTTATAAGTTTTAATATTATAATAATTTATAGGCGTATGGTTGAAAAGTATGTAGCATTTATACAGTCAAAATCAAAATAATCAAACATACAATTTATTATGATACAAAGTATTCCATGATATTTAGTACAAGTATTTACATAAATATATGCAATACTTATTGCATTTTATGTGCACAGAGTGCATAGGTACATTTAAAACAGTATATTTTGAATATCAACTGTTTAATAAATGTCCAGGTATTTATGAGTGTAGGTGGTATTGCATTGAATGTGCATGCAACATACAGTCTGTTATATCGTTTGAATAATTAATAAATACAAATAGGAATTAATCATTTTACTTTCGACCGGCCTGAATTAACGATAAATTTTATTTAAATGTTGTACCTATTAGGTGTACGATTAATATCATTGACTGCAGCATTTAATTCCTTTTTATTTGATTTTATTATAAAATCGGGTTGTGTAAGTAAATTTTTTAAAATTTTTAACTGGCATCTATCATTCTAATTGATACATGTAACATTATTTTAAATCATAATTTTATTACATCCACTATCAATTCATTTTTACAATATTTGAGATTTACTATCATTAAATTGTACACATATATTATGTAAATAGTTAGATTATGCACTGTCAAATTAAATATTAAATTTTATTGAAGTTTTAATTAATCAATTATCAGATTTATATACTTTGTTTAATTTTTTTACAGTACTTTATTGTAATTGATACAGAAATTCTCTCTTCAAACTATTAATCATTTATTTCACCACTATTTATATAATATATTTCACTGTAAATTTTATGCAAAATTTATGTTATTGTGTTATATACATCAATCTACCATTCATTTACATGAATTTTGCTACATTCTCACCCCCAATTCAATACTTAATGTCATATTAAAATTTTAATAATTGAATAATGTTTTGGCTTTATTATTGAACTTTTCAAGCTTTTGATTCATTTTTGTTTTGTTTTGTAATTCAAACTGATGCTATTCAACAATATTTATTAGATCTCAACGATGACTTAAATGGAGGCATATGTTCACCAATTGTATCATCTCATATATGCATTATACAATTTCAGTATTATCAAGTACACTAGGGATATATTATAGTACTTTTTACATTTATATAATTATACTTATTTCCAAAACACATATATCACATTTATACATTGTATACAATACATTTATAAGAAATTCAACTTTTTTAGGACTAATGATACTGCACTAAGAAAAACTATGGGACTTTAGGATAACTCAAGATCTTATGAAATTCATTAGAAACTTATATATAATAAACACTAAATGTTTCAATAAATTTTATTAACTTGGTATACTATTAATACCAATAATGACTGAAGTACTTATTATTATAATTTGCTGTGTATATACTATTGCACTGTAGGCATGTTCTATATTCTATTTAAAAATGTTGGCTTATGAAATTTTATACTTTTTATTAATGCTGTTTAAAAATTGGAGGTAGTGACATTTTATAAGTCAGATAGCTACAATGGTACATTGTTTAAAAGTTTATATAATTAAAATGGTCAAAGCAATTGACTATCATGGCAGTTAGAATATTAAACTATGCAATAAAAAGACAGGTAATGATTTAAATAGTGTACCTTATAGATTTATAGTTAATATATTTATTATTATATCCAAAGTGTATCACTGTCAGTATAGTGTATTTAAAACATAAAAATATATAATATGAAGATATTTATCCATTGAAATAACTGTTATATAATATATATATATATATATATATATATAATCTTCATTATAAATTACTGTAGTAGAATTTATAATTGATTTTAAAAAGTTTTTATTATATTGCATATAATATGTTTTTCACCCTAAACAATGTATTTATATATACATTGAAATACCAATGAATGTGTTTATATATTTGTTTGAAAAAATCAAGCGTTATAAGTTATAACCTACACACATACTGCACTTAAATTAATATATATTTATAATAACAATTAATATTTTCTTTTTAAACAGAAATTGTGTTTTTTTTTGTGTTTAACATTGTATTTACCTATTATATTTCTATTAATTTATAACGGCTATATTTAACAAATAATGTTGGTTAAACCATAATTATTCAAAATTTATCTCTATGTCGAAATTTCTTAATTGCTCGATTTCAGACCCTTAATACAAACTCAGTCGTTAGGGAGGGAGGTAAAGGCGTTGGCGTAGATGGGTAGTCTCGGTTTCAAAACCAATGTTCAATTAATGTGTGAATTATTTGAGCCACCTGCCCATACCTATTTACATGGTCACTGAACATTTTTGCATTTATTCAACTTTTTTTTTTTGTTATATAATTTATTTTTAGTTGCCGAGCTTTGGAGGAGGGGGTTCGTCTCTACTGATCTATAATACAATGCTATTAAAACTATAATATGTTGGTGATAACGTGCATTATTTGAATTTTTTTTTTTTACCATATCTTCTGATGCAATAACTTTCAAGTTCTTAACTAACCACCTTGCACAACAGTGTTATTCTCTTAGACTAACATGCACACTCCGGATATGGAGTCAACTGATTGCGTCAACTGCTATAGATTTAAGATTTGTATCCTAAACGACTCACAGCTAGACACTACAATCCATATTTCGATCTTGCCTATTTCGGTACGGTTAAAAGAACCGGACATACATGTGGGCCCCAGTGACCGGGTCCGCGATCCGACGAAGTCAGATTGCCTACCTTGCTGGCTTATTCGCACAATACCGCTTTTCTCTTATACGAAATTCACTTACTATACTTATTTACTGTAGTATTAGGCAATTTTAACAAATCAGCGCTGAACAAATTATAGTTAGGTCATGGGAGCTGTCGTCCAACAGGATGTACACTAAAAATATAATATTGTTAGAATTATCCTAGTCAGTAAGTTTACGTATATTTAAAATGTAATAGTATTTAAAAATCATCTTAGTCAGTAAGTTTATGTATATTATGTAGAATATAAAGACAGATGACAAAAGAAAATAAAGAACTCTTATGGTGGTCGTGCAACTCAATCACCATAGGGAGTTTATGCTCTTTTAAGTGTTGATAAAATTTCTTTTGTGTATTTCGATACATCGATCCAATCGGCGTATACGACAAAGTGGCGCCCAACTACGGCTCATTACTCTACGACAGTTAATTTTGTGTGTGTGTGTGTGTATGTGTGTTTTAATTTTTTGTGTGTACGATTGACTGTACACACGGAAAATCCCGACGACTTTCAACAGTGTATTCAAATTTGACTGCAAGCAGAAAGCTTTTTGTATTCAAGACACGAGAGGTAATTTTTGACGGCGTTATTGTTCAAGTGATTTGGACAACCTTCCAGACATTTTTGTGTTAAACAAAAATTAAGGTAAGTAATTATTTTACTTACAATATTTTGTATGCGAGTCTGTTTACAAGCATACGAAATTTATATTAATTTTGAAATTTTTTTTTAAATAATTTTTATTATTGACAAATAAGTAGAAGTTATTTACAAAATTATTTTTAAAAGGTAAATCGAGTTATATAAGTATATTACAGGCAAGCCTGGGAAAGTTAATGCACTTTCCTAACTGAGTTAAGTTATGTTAACAGTTTTTTTTTTCAGTTAAGTTACCAATTAAGTTAATTAATATGGTAATCACATCAATTAAGTTAACGATTTAGTTAACAAATTTGGCTAACTTAACTTCAATTAATAAGTTAAGTTAATGACAAAATTTTTTTTTTTTTTTGTAAGGTGTTAAAGTAAGAAATACTCATAATTTACAAAACTCAATAAACATTACAATGAAAATAAATAAATTAACCTCAACCATCCTTGTTTTCTAATTTTCCCCTACATTAATGTAGAAAAAAAAGTATTTACATACAATTTCTTTGTTAAGATGGTTTTAAAATACTCAAATGTCAGATTTACCATAATTTTCGTAGTTTTATTCATTTGTCACTCATAATGATGATATCAAATAATAATAATTCACTGTGCAACAAATGTTAAATAATTATTTTATTGAATAATCTTTTAAATTTGCAATTATTCATTCCAATACCTATTAAAAAGTCTTAATGTAATATTTATTGTTAAAAAAAAAAAATGTATTATTTTCAATTATTCAATATTTTGTAGTAGTATATTAATTAATCATGTAGTATCATGGACAATACATAAACCTAGGTGTTAATTCCTACAATTTGAACTATAAATGTTATTTAAAAAATTATTTTATTAAATTTATAAACATGCTAAGTCTATCAAAAAAAAAAAACATTCAAAAATAATTGTTGCGGTTTAAAGTTAAAATTTTACAACAGTCACGTCATATATATATATATATATTAAATAAAGTAGACGGCTACTATTCACAACAATAACAACATAACTCATGGATCCATTGCTATTAATATACTTACTGCCTATTGGCTATTATAGATTTATAGTCATTTATACAATTCTCGGTACCCCTATTATTGTGCTCAAAATGTTCTTATCTTTTATTAAAGATACATTATTCTTCGGAATCTTTTATATTTTATATTTAATAATTTTCTGGATTCTATGAACTTGTAATCGAACGTAGGATTGAACAACAATGTTTTTCTGGTTTTGAAATTCAAAATTAACTTAATTGATAAAAGTAAAAAAAAAAAATACGTTAATTTTAAGATAACCTTGGAGAAAATGAGTTAAGTTCACAAGTTAAGTTAATTTTATCTGAAGGAATTAAGTTAAGTTAATAAGTTAAAATAACCGATTTAATGAATAAAATAATATGCAACAGTCTAATACATTATGTTCACAATAACCAAAAAGACTGGGTTCCTTTTTACAAAATGGTAGTATTTGCATATATAATACATGCCCAAGTTCCAGACTTAAAGTTAGTCCATTTTACTTACTCCACGGTATGGAAACTAACCAACCAATAGATAATAAAATTATACCAGATAGCGGAAATTTTGAAATAACTAATTCTTTAAGAAAACTACAAGAAATTCGTAAAGAAATACCCGATATATTAAAAAAAGAACAGGAAAAACAAAAAATTAACTATAATAAAACCCACAGAACAATTAAACTTGAACCAGGTCAAAAGGTTCTAGTAAAATTTCAATTCCAAAAGCCAAATATAACAAAAAAATTAGCTTACAAATATAGAGGATCATTTAAAATAATAAAAAAGATATCAGACGTTAATTACAAAATAGACTTAATATTAAAGTTATTATACATGTTCAAAGACTAAAACCATTTACCGATAGACTAGATAAAAAAAACTGTATATAAAATTAAAATTAAATAATAACAATAATATAATTACTAACAAAATAATAATTTAAATAATGATTTAACAATACAAATTATTTAATAATAATGTTATGTATTAGAATATTTTTCAGCTCACTATAATATATATATATATATAGTTCCAGGACCATGCAGCATTCACATTAAATACCATTATATAAATATAATAATATAATACAAGCAATATGATTTTAATCAATTGTTATATTTAAAAAAAAAAAACAAAAAAACAAAAAAAAAACAAAAAAAAAAATAATAAGAAAAAACAGTTGTAATAATATACTAAAACATTTTTGCTTACATTTACAACTATAATCATAATATATATAGCCATTCGCTGAAAATTTCTTTTGTCATTCATGCATTACTGTTTGCAGTATAGTCTACCGGTAGATTCTTAACACCCTTGAAACACCGGGGATTTTTACTTTTACCAATCGCGAGCAGTTTTCTTTTTTCACCATCCATACTTGCACAACATAATATGGTTAGACGTTCTTTACTCGTTTTAGTTCCTTTAGTTTTTTCATTTTTGAACGCGTAAGTGTGTTCAGGTAATGCCCTGAAATAAAGTCCAGTTTCATCCGCATTGAACACACAAGACGGAGGATATTTGGCGATAAGAGATAGCCATTCTGAATTAATCCACGACCGTGCAGCTACTTGGTCTGCTTCTCCCTGTTCTCCATGTGGTTTAACGAATGAAATGTTTTCGCGTTTCTTCCATCGGTGAAACCAACCTTCTGTTGCTACAAAATCATCTTTACCCATTTTTTTCGCAAGATCTTCGGCTTTTTGACGCAACAGTGGTCCTGTAACTCGGGCATCTTTTTCTCTGACTTTAGTGAACCATTGTTTCAAAGCTTCTTCAACTTCTTCTTCTTTACCGGCCCTTTTTCTTTTACGGTTTGAATTCACATTTTCTAATGATGCATTTTCGATTTCCTGACGACTTTTCAGCATCTTACCTAGTAAACTTTGAGACACATTTAACTTACATGCTGCTTGTCGCTGGCTCATTTTCGGAAGCTCGTCATATTTTTTAAGAACATCTAATTTTTCTTCCACACTCAAATCACGTCGATTGTTCATTGTAACACGAAAAATAAAAATTT
>JAIPRK010002173.1:0-26781 GCA_025469195.1 Chaitophorus viminalis | reverse complement strand
TGCGTCGACTAGGCGTTTTGCTGCATTAAGGAGCGTATGAGCTCCATGGCCGACTACAGTGGACAATAAAGCCACCGCAGCCTCGGCCGCGTTTGCGGGCCGACCGGGAACATTAGTGAGATCCGATCCCCCGGGACCATCAGCGGTATGTACCACGCCATCCTCATCGCAATGCGGTGCTTCGGGACGGTCGACCAAAACGGGGGTAGATGTGGATGTGCAGGGAGTTGCGTTCACCGATTGGGCATTTCGTATCCGAACGAGGGCATCTTGCACAAGTGCACGGTGCCCAGCATTCTGTCGCCTTTTCTTGATACCTTCAAGACTGCAACCCAATTCTTATCTGCTTAGAAACAAGTTTATCATCCAAACTCCGCCCTCGTTAATGGCCGTCATCTCAAACAGCGTCAACAGGCGACCCTCTTCCGGTGTCCATCACACTTTACTGTACGGGACCGGGATTTGCTCGTTAGCGAACGCTGCGGTGTCTTGCACTGATATATATGCTGAGACCTATTTTACTGGTAAACACTCATTCACATTTGGGACAATCAAAGGCGCACCTCGCGCCATCATCGGGGACGACGACGCGAGGCCACGAATCAACTTCCGTTTGTTGCCCCGCCACACTGTTTGGGATGGCAGGGCTATCCGAGGCATTATTTACATGTAACATATTGATTAAGATCTAGGAAACCAGATTATTTGGCGATAATTTGGTCCCTTTGGAGTCGCCCTGGCTAATCCGCACTTTAGCGCGGCCCCGTTGCACTTGGCATGGTCTAGGATTTAGAAGCGGTCGACCTTTAATTCACGGGTTATTACCGAAGAACGAGTCGTTTTATACTCGTCTCCGGGTTATTCGGTCTAGGGATGTGACAGACTCGCAGTCAAAATCATGTTATCAAAGTTCGTCGTACACCCGCATCCAGCGACTGTAATCAATACGCGACTACATCCCCGGTTATAAGGACAGATTGCCACCCTTGTACATACACGCACGCTGCTCCGGTTGAGTCGAGCGAACGTAATTAGCACCCGCAAAACCATGACGAGCAAAGGGGCCAAATGGGCGCGTATACCAGAGTTATCAAACACAATCACCGATAAGGATAATGGAGATGCTAAATGGTCAGGCTCCACACACATAACGGCATCCCTTTTCGGAATCAAATGATTTCCTCGTAAACAACTTTTGCGACGGAAGAAGCAACGAGAGCATCATGCGAGAGCCATGTTAGCAAGTGATATTAGATCACCAGTATCCCGCCGGTACTTGGACCACAGGCCAATTGTGATATCGTCCAGAAATATGGTTCGACTTCTACCTTACTAACTACGTGTGTTAACGCAGATGCCCCGAGGGACACTCAATCCCCCTAGCTAAGACTCTAATCCCAGAAGAACTCTGTTTCTCATATAAGTTAAGCTAATAAGAACCATAGCCTTTCAACCGTGGACGTCGGTATCTAAGCGACCACACGGCGAATGCGGGAATATCATGTTAAATCACTTGCTTTGCCGATCACGTATCGACTAGTGTTCAGAATACACCTAGGACGCAAGTAACTCACCACCAGGCTGAGACTTAACATTATATATGCCAGTCGAACGTCCCAGTCATCTATAATAATAACGTCGAGGGATAGTCGGACGTCAGAGGAACATGGCCTTGCAAAGTGCTCTTGATAGTCATGAACATGACGGACGACGTCTCACGAGAGCTTTGCAAAGTGATTAGGACAATCCACAAGGCAAAGAGTCATAGTTAATTCTGCCATTTACTCTCGCTTGCTTGAATTTCTTCACGTTGCCATTCAGAGCACTGAGCAGAAACCACATCGCGTCAACACCTGTCTCGGGCTATTGCAATGCTTTGTTTTAATTAGACAGTCGGATTCCTCTTGTCCGTGCCAGTTCTGAGTTGACCCTTATATGGCGGTCGATCGATCCGGCTATGCTCAGTGGTTCTACAGTCAGCGGATGGCGACGGACTCTCGACGCCTCGAGGCTCCTGACGTGAACCGGGGTGGGCCAGCACCGCTTACGCTTCTAAGACCCGAGCCCGATCCGCCACGATAATCAGAGCCAATCTTTATCCCGAAGTTATTGATCGGTTTTGCCGACTTCTTTTGAGTACATTATACTACGCGGCTAGAGGCTGCTCACCTCGGAGACCTGCTGCGGATATCGGTAAGATCCGACGCGAAGACTCCGCGTGGCCCTCTCTCAAATTTTCAAGGTCTGCGTGAGGGTCACGGACACCGCAGCAATAAGTGGTACTCTTCGCGCTCCCGTCCCTATCGCCTGGCAAGAGGATTCCAGGAACATACAACGCTCACAGAGCAAAGAGAACTCTTCCCGGATCCCCCGGCGGCTTCATCGAGTTCATTCCGATTGCCCGGACGTGACAAAAGGGCCCTGAATACTAGGGAGAGGTTCCGGGTCAGGTTCCAGATACGGACCGGATTTCCTCTCGCCCCATGGGCGATTCGAAATCGCCTTTGACCGTGGTACGAAGATCTCTCCCAGGGCTTCAAATTGACCGACTCTTGGATAACAGCTGTATACAAGAAACCCTTCTCCACGGCAGCCTCCGAGGGCCCCTCTTAAGTATTTGCTACTACCACCAAAATCTGCAACGACGGTCGCTCCAGGCGATCTCGCGACCTGCCCTTCGACGCACACCACCGCGCCATACTACTCTAATCGGGGCTTGCGGGACTGTACGCCGCGAGCGACGCACCGCTTAACTGTGCTGCCGACGGCCTAGTTTAGGCACGATGCTCCAGTGCCATCCATTTTCAGAGCTAGTTGATTCGGCAGGTGAGTTATTACACACTCCTTAGCGGATTCTAAACTGCCTTCTCCGAACCAACCTCTTTTTCGGAATTCCTACCTGCATCACCTCCCTCAAGTGCCTCCTATTCTCTTCCAATTGTCCTTCCAACCTCGCGTCACAAACGATTCGTCTCGTCGGGACGAAAGCACAGCACTATCGCACGCGAACGTACGACCACTGGCGCTCCCGCAAAAAATTCCCAAACTTTCGGTAAATAACGGAAGATAAATTTCCCGAAATCGCCTATGAATAGGAAATTCTTGTCGATTTTTGCGTCAACGGCTTCGCATTAATAACATGAAACCGTAGAAACAAGAATCAAACCGATACAACTCGTATATCCGGAGATATCGCAAAAACCGATTCTACTGCAACGTAAAACTGCATTTTTTCCGCACTAAACTGTTTTTATTAATAACTCGGCCAAAAATATCCTAAATCATCTGAAACTTTACCAGATGATTAATCTTAATAGACTAATCAAAAGGAAACAAGAATCGTAGAAATCGGACAAGAATAACAGATAAAAATAAAAGACTGAGGAGGTCAAAAAACACGACCGCACGCTACCAACGATAAGACGTCATAATTGAGTGGACCAATATATTTTTTAAGTGCATCATATCCCAACCACAACAACGGATGGCCAAAAATGAGAATCCGATTCGGATCCCAGACCCTGTCAGTGATGTACTGATAAGTGCAGGTAAGGCGGAACTTCCTGAAATAGTTACAGAGAACGTCCCTGGTGCAATAAAAACAGCCATTCTAACTATCGCTGATCCAGCGATTAATTGGGCACTCAACAAGACTGCTGACTTTACCGGGCTCGAGTTATTTCAGTCAGGGAGTCAGGCTAACGTTTAGGCTCGAACAGGCCTTCAATATTTTCGGTGATTACTACGACCCTAGAGATGATAAACTGACGCCTTACGGCTTTCCTTTTTCAACATTGAAATATACAAGGTCTCTAAACGTTAATCCTTACTAAGACGTCACCATAAGATCATGGAATATGCAGGAATGCGAGGAGTGTTCGATATACATGGACTGTTTTCTGAAATAATTAAAAATGATTTCTCTTCCCTTACAGAAAATTACAAACCGTCCACACTTCTCAAATTACGCAGGACGCGACAATCTCCCTCGTATGACCTCCTCCCAAAACAAAAATGTTCAGGGGGAAAAATCCGTTTGATCCGTTCAAGATCTTCTTAATTTTCATTATCAATGGTTGAAGAGATTGGATTGTTAACCCATCTCAAAGATCACCATCTAAATAATGGAGGAGGTTGTCGGGTTGATCTACAGGTATAGGGACCCTGTACCTGACAACTACAAAGATGATTTCGTTCGGCAGAGTTTCGCATATTTAGATAAAACAACGTTCCCCCTGTTGAATAACGAAGAAACGGCTTCAGTAGGCAGTCTACTCCACGGACTGTCAAACATGCAGTGACCCATTGGTCACTTGTCGACTTTCTGCACGTGTGGTCGCGGGTTCAAACCCGAACCGTCGCTTAATTATTACATCGCAATTTTACATCTATGACACCCCCACGACCACCACGTGGGGCCGTGTCAAAATGGTTGAATAAACTTAATTTTTTAAAAGTAACCGGTTTTATACTTTATTTTGGCAATTAAATATATGTGGCTGTTTAGAAACTATTTTTTTATTATTTTGTAGAACAGTAATACCAGGTGAATTAGAAGTATTAGAAGTATCTACTGATGATATTTCTGAAAAATCAATACGATGTGTAGAATTTGTACAATAGCGCTTGTACTTGATACATCATCTAAAATTTCTACCAACATATTCATAATATCTAAGTCTACCGAAGTTGATGACAAATTACTTGAAATTTGTGATATATTTGAAGATCGTAATACACATGATTCTGTATTATTTGAAAAAGAACTTGGTAAATCATCCTCATAATCAGTATCACCATCAATTTCTGAATTTTCTGTCTGTTCATCAGTTTTAAATTTAATATTTATTTATTCAAATACTTCTGCGTCATTCATATTCAAAAATTAAATTAAAACTTCATTTGTCATAAATAAATCATAAAAGAATAAAATACAATAAATGGTTTGTGCGAAAAAATATCCGGAGTACACAGGTATCCCTTTTAGATTTTTAACATAAATTTAAACAGAATGATGATGTAAACTGATATTATGGAGATAAGATAGTTTCTATAGAAATTATATTATTTGTTTATCGGAGTGACGACCACGGCCATAAATACAATGGTTGCGCGACGGCATATAACGTGTTGTAGAAAAAAACGGCGTCAAATGTTGTTATCAAAAACCTCTAGATTACAAGCGCTTTTAGCGGAATTTGTGAATTTCGAAGTGGTTGTAGTTGTCATATTATTTTTTAAATCCCAGGTTTTTTTCAAATAAAAATTATGTATAAATTGTTATTCATAATTATTGTTTGTTTGATAACTGGTATTGCTTACTGTAAATAAATAACTATTTATGATTTAGTGAACTATTTACATAAAATCATTAATCAGTCAATACCTACTATTTATTATTTAATTGTAATAGAATAGTACATATATTAACTGTGTATTTCTTATTTTAATAAAACGTTAATTTTTTTCCCCTTTAATCCATTTGAAGACACAAACGAGGAATTCTTTCAAACAAATGTCAATAAACTAACATTCCCATGTGGAGTACATAAAATAGATATCTTAACTGATATTTTTGTTACATATATCACTATGAGAAAGAGACAGTTTAGTTACTTAAAAAATCAAGATGTTAAAAAAGTGAAGAAAATAAAAAAAAATTCTCAAAGTTGGTTCATACATAAATATATACCAAATATATAATGTATTATAATATATTTTTATTTGAATACATTGAACCTATTTTGTGTAAATATTAATATTTAATGTTGTCTAATTACCTACTATTAAATTTTATATAGGTGTACCTATAATAATAGTTGTTTTATCAAATACAAAATATTAATAATTAATAATTACATACCTATTAAGTAGTAACTATTATTACTAATCATAAAATCAATAAATATGTAATCTCAGTGTCCTGCTATAAGTCATATTATATAGTATATGTATATTATATTTTGTATAGTATCTAATTACTACCTATTATCTATGTATACTCTAAGTCTGCCGGCGACTGGCGAGTGATGTACATGGACTACTATTAGTATTATTCTATGACATGGACACACGGTAAACTACAATTTCCGCTGAAAGCGCTAGCAGTCAAGAAGTTTTTGATAAGAACATTGCAGGGTCAATAAATTTTCATCGTCGTGCAACCATTCATATCTATAGCCGTGGTTACGATCATAGATAATAAATGAATGGACATGCCTATACTAATCTCATGTGAGGCGAGGTCCCTGGAATGGCGGACAACTGAGGCGAATTATCAATGTTTATGTTATCAATTATTTACATTATCTAATTGCCGACTGCCATTGCCCGTCACGGTTTTATAATTTACTATCTATTTAAATATTGAGAATATTGTTTGTGAATCTGTAACTTAAGTATTAGGAGGATAGTTTACTGTAGTTATTCATTTGTAGTACAAGTATTAATTTGTAAATTGTATTCGTTACCAATCATTATGGATTTGACGTGTGTGATATGTAAAACGAACCCCCCCCCCCAGTTTATCATACCATTCGTAAGTATACGTTGCCAAGTTAAGGTACGCCTATTTGGTACTATACCAATACTTATCAGGGTTTTATTCTTTGTTATTAGTTTTCCAAAATGAGCAGAAAAAAAGAAGTCAATGGCTTAATATACTGAACAGAAATATATTGTCTTAGAAATCATGCCATCGTATATGTTCTAATCACTTCAAAGCCGATGACTACAATTTGGAGAATAATTTTCGTACTCTGAAGTGCAACTCAATACCATGTATTGAAAGTAATGTTCAACCTGAGCCTATTTCAATAAACTCTATCTCAGATACGAATGATAGTGATTATGAGAATGGCTTCAATATAACGACTTATAATACTGTTGCTTTGTCACCATCATCGTCTTGCAAAATAAATGCTAAAAGGTAAGAATTAAAATAAAATTATTATTTAAAAAAAAAAATTATTTAAATAATTACTCTATTTATCCATCTAAATATTCTCATTTCCGCCACACTGGTACCCTGTTCTATTTCCCTGTCACTAACACTCCAAACCATATAACATATGGTTGATCTCACCCCACTCCTCTATAACCTACTACTTTAAAACTAAATTTTGTTATTAGCTTTATATATTTATACTTATTAATATGTATGTATTTTAATTTGTAGACAGTTAAATTATTCAAGTTTTTCACAACCTAAAGGTGGAACACCAAAAGAAACCAAACATTCTTAATTTACTCGTATTGGTAATGTGATAGAGAATGATTTTCAAAAACCCACTTTGTGATTTTATGCCGGAAGACAACTTGGCGCGCCACGTGCTTGCGAATGCTGCACCCGGGTTCAGCAGCCGCCCTTTCCACTATGCAGTCGGAACTGTCGGCGAAAGAGATCAACTTGTTCTGAATGGTCTACGTCCAAAGGGCCATGGGTTCCGATTGGAAAAATGTGAAGGTGCGGAAAATGGCATATAGCCTATGCGTGCTGGGACAAATGGTGCCATGGGCTGGATCCTGGAGAATCCCCGGGTGGAGTGATCCCCCAAACCGGTTAGTCTTCTGACGATTCCCCACCAACACTTCCATCACTCCTACTGCCACCAGCATTTCCGCCGCCACTACCACAACCACAACTACTTCCGCTGTCACTAGCACTTCTGCCACCACCAGCACTTCCGCCGTCACTAGCACTTCTGCCACCACCAGCACTTCCGCCTACGAGGCTAACCGTGTCCAACAGTGAGTTAATACATTAACATATTGTAGTACGGACGCGCTTACCTGAACGTTTAAATAATTTTCCAGTTCCAAGACCAGCTATTCCCAAATTCTTAAAAGCTTCGTCAACGATGGTCTACAGGATCAACTCCCGACTGACCATCCGTTGATCAAACTGTATGAAAAAATACTACGCATCAGTCACCCTGCACAGGGGAATGCTGTGAGGAATTATTTGGCCACGGTAAGCCGAACGTTGGGCGTACGTTCACCTACGTATGGTGGAACGGGGAAATAAAGTTGACCATTGGTCCGGCCTCTTGTTAGAGCCCAAACTCATTACAGAGTACCTTGAGACATGAGTTAATTGTTTTACTCACTCATGCAAGGAGTTCGTCGGGCCGGACCATGATATTAATTATATTTTAATTTTTTTTTGACAGCGATTGGCTTGTGGCTGCAGCCCGTCGACGACGGTAAGCTACCTCAAGCAACATCGGGATCTCTACCATCGAGCCCAAACCGTGTTCCCGTATCAGGACCCGATCTTCCCGCAAGAGTCAGTCGAAGGTTAGACGGGACAACACAAAGGTTTGTTGTAGAGGCTCCGTTACGCGTGCGAGGTACTGTCAGCGTATTACAGCGGTGCTGGGAAGAGGCAGATCCAACACCACTTCGATCGGCAGGTGTTGGAAGCGGAAGACATGACAGTGGGAAAAATGATCCTGGAGGAGCTCCAAAACGGGCTCCCGGAAACACTCCATGACCTGGAACTTGAGTTTAATTCGTCCATTAATAAAGTGGATGTTCGAAATAATTTATATCATAGAATATTCGAGAACGACTAGAATATTCTCGAGATAGTACGCGGGCACCGCCGCTCTACGACCTAGAGCGCGGCGGCACGTGTTTTCTAAGAAAAACCGGTTTGAGGGCGGCTCAGCCGAGTGGTTTCTAGAATTTTCGCGCTACCGTGCGCTACGGATATAAAAGGCCGGCATGCGCCGTACTCCACACAGTTGTTGTTGTTTAACACTTGTTACACAGTTGGTTAACAATTGTTTATTACAATTCAACAGTTTATTGTTACAACTCTGTCAGCCGTACGTTCGATTATTTATTTTGTGTGATCACCGGGATCACTTAATTTATTTATTAATCGCGTATGTTGCGTTTCTACCGGCATCGGGCAGAATATTGTTATTTCGCGAATGGTCGCATTTCTACCGGTATCGGGCCGAATTCTGTATTAAATCGCGTATTGTCGCGTTCTGCCGGCATCGGGCCGAGTATTGTTATTATTAGTGAATCTTTTATGTTTTTAAAATACAGTCCACTATTTTACTTTTATTAAAATGTGTTGATTCAGTGTCTACCGACATCAGATTATTACCCGACCAGTCTTTCACGGTGTTCTATACACCCGCAAATTTTAAACGCGGATATAGTCGCCACCAGTGGACATACATTATTAATGGGAGAAAAACAAATGTTTACGTACGTTACCGACGATTTGACCAACAATTCACGATAATAATTCTGATATTTCGTTTTTCCAACAGGTTTCAAAACTGTGGCGGTCGGCGGCCACATCCCGTTGTGCTATCCCTATGTTTGGCCAGAAGCCAAGGATCGGAGTGATCCAACACATCCAGCTGACGGAGTACGAAAGCGCCCAGCGCAGGGAGGACTCCGTCATTTGGGTCGCCAAACATAAGCTTGGCGACAAGCGGCTAGCCACTTTGGTGTTAGATCGGCAGACAATAGAGCTGATGGATCGGTGAGTTCTTAAGAAAAACAATTTTATCGAATTGCATATAAATATTTATTCGTTTTGTTTCGTTCGTTGATTAGATACTACCTGCTGGGGAAGAAGGTATCCAATTCAGTGGCGCGAAACTTTTTCATTTCAATAACAGGCAGTGAAGTTGTCAAAATATTTGATAATTTAAACGCGTTCTTAAAGACCAGGAATACTCAAAACCCGAGTCGGGTTGATGGCGTCCAAGGGAACCTCGTCCGGCTCAGCGGCAAGCTGATCCGGAAGCAGTAGGAGTCGGCGGCGGTGGAACATGACGCTGTAACGTCAGCCGGCTGCACCGACGCGCTGCAACATTCGGAGAGGGTGGCTGCGACCCACTATCGGGTCTCCACGGCGGAAGCTGCCAAACGAAACTACTCGCCGTGAAGCGCGTCGAGTACTCCAAACTTGCAGCGGAGTTTATCGAGACGATGTAATTCTATTATGAAAATCGTGTTAACACCGAGAGTGATATTTAATCGAGTCTTTAATCTGTTCAAGCTTGGACGCCGTGTTCGACTTACTATTGAATTAAAGCCGTCGACACTGGCGGAATTCCGGGGACTGCTGGTAGAACAACGCGTGATGGAACCATTCCCGGACGCCGAAATCACCGAGCAGACATACAACTATCTCTCGGACCTTGTGAACCAACGACTTTTAAATGAACACCTGTGCATAGCAGCTAAGGCCGAAGGATACTCGTCGGAGTTCTTCGGCATGACACAGCTGTGCCAGTTGGCGCGGGACCTCGGGAAGAAGTGGTGGGTCCACGAGGGCAAATCCAGGAGCCGATTAACCCGGAGTCAACAGGATGTTGGCGGCTGAAGATTAAAATGGCTCTTCCATGGCCTGGAGCAAATATGAAGAAAAAATAATAAAAGTGAAAAAAAAAATGTTAAAATACCGTAAAAAATATTGTATACACATACATTTTAGACGATATTCAATTTGAATCTTATGTAAGTCCAGTAATCATGCAAATGCTAATAACAAACGGTTCCATCACCGTAAAATGGGGTAACTTTGATCTTTTGTGTTTTTTTTTGTAAATTGTATTGCAATTATGGTCACACTGACAATGTGCGCGTCGTTATGTTTCCACAAGATAGTAGTGATAATTCTAACCTCAAATTAGTTTGCCACGTTTTTGCTCAACAAACAACGACATTGTTATCATTTTTTAAAAGTGCTTATCAATCGTCGAGTGAAAACCATGGTGCCACAAAATACGATTGCAAAGTAAGTACCTATCAATTACATTATCATCAAAAATGTTTCTAACTTTTTTGTTCGGTACACCTGAATCTATTTTTGGTAGTTAAATTGATTTTAATTAAATATTTCATTTGTAAATGCTAAATTTTATGCACGGGGTAACATTGATTATTTATTGGGGGAAACTTTGATGGGTACATATTATGTTTTAATACTTAATTAATTGTTTAACATTAATTTAGAGGTTCGAACATATCATAAGACGGTCGGAAAAAGACCTTAAAAAAATTATAGTGATGACGTCTTAAATGAGGCATTAACCAAAGTGACTGATGGGGAAATGTCCTTGCTTACAGCCAGTAAAAAGTATAATGGCAATTTTTTATTTTAATAGGTACATGATACCTACCTAATTAATACCAAATTTAATTACCTTATATTTTTGTTGTTAGATATAGAGTTTCTAATGGTACTTTACACAATAAATTGAATGGCAAGGATTTCAATGAGCATGGGGCTCCCCCCACATTTTCTACCGATGAAAAAATTCTTTTATTAAAATCAGTGACGAAATGTGGAAGATGGGGGTTTCCAATGACTCTTACAGACCTAAAGTTAATAACTTAATATGCTTTACCTAAAAATTATATTTTTAACAACCGGTTTTGATATTTGATCAATTATAATTTTTATTTGAATTAGATATGTTGCAAAAGCCTACTTTGATCGGAAAGGTATCAGTGTGACCCAATTCCCCAAACAATCTTTCTAGCCTTGATTGGGCCAGAAGTATTATGAAACGTCACAAGAATGTGGTCACTCAAAGAATAGCAACATCCATTTCAAAATGTAGGGCTGAAGTTTCACCCACCATCATTACTGAATATTTTGATAATTTGCAGGGTGTGTTAGTTGATATTCCCTCACAAAATATATTTAATTACGATGAAAGTAACCTTCAGGACGACCCCGGGAAGAAAAAACTTATTTTCGTTCGAGGCACCAAATATCCAGAAAGAGTACAAAACCATAGTAAGATAGCTACATCGATAATGATTTGTGTTTCTGCGAGTGGAACCTTATTACCTCCATATATTATTTATAAGGCTAATGAAATTTGGCAATCTTGGACAGAAAATGGACCCAAAGGTATCCCTTGTCGAGACCAACCTTGTTGTGCCAGAGGTTCAAGGTATAACCGTACACCACATGGTTGGATTGATGGGCTTACTTTTCAAGACTGGTTTTTCCTTAGTTTTTTACCCCATGCAAAACGATTACCTGGTAAGAAAGTGTTAATAGGGGATAATTTATCTTCTCATATTCAGCAAGAAGTAATAATTGAATCTGAGAAGAGTCAAATTAGTTTTGTTTGCCTCCCTAAAAATTCGACTCATCTCACTCAACCGTTGGATGCTAGTTTCTTTCGACCACTCAAACAAGCTAGGCGTTGTACATTAGACAAATGGAAGATTCAAAATACCAGAATCAAAGTAATTCCGAAAGCTTTTTTTCCAAATATTCTAAAAATTGCTATAGACA
Organism: Chaitophorus viminalis; assembly: GCA_025469195.1. Taxonomy (NCBI): domain Eukaryota; kingdom Metazoa; phylum Arthropoda; class Insecta; order Hemiptera; family Aphididae; genus Chaitophorus; species Chaitophorus viminalis. The sequence goes on along the minus strand of JAIPRK010002173.1, from coordinate 14,492 downwards.
CAATGGATAATTATGGTGAAAAAAATTGTGTTTCTAAAAACTTGGTGTCTGCCTTTAGAGCCACGGGTATTTATCAATTATGTAGAGAACAAATTTTGTCAAAATTACCAATTGGTAATGAAGATAATAGTTCTAAATGACACTTTAACTGTTATTATTATTATTATTATTAAAGTCTCAACGTTATGGTAATTCTGATGACAATGTAAAAAAAAGAAGGAAAAAATTATATGTACCCCCTGGCACCAGTATAACTACAGATTTAATTGGGTTAGAAAATGTAGATAATGATGACAATGATGATATAAATGTCCAAGATACAGTTATGACGCTGACATCAGATCATGAATCCGATCATATTGTAGATGAGGAGGATGACCTACCTGAGTTAGTGATGAGTTACAGAGCTTAGTGATGAAAATATACCTATAGGATCTTTTGTGTTGGTTAAGATGCAATCTGGAAAAAGAAAATCAACCAACTTCATTTATGCAGCTATTATCCAAGACAAGTTAAGTAATGGGTACAGAGTAAATGGGCTAAAGGCAATCGACACCACACGACAATCATTTAAACTTGTAGAAAATGATTTATTTACCGTTGATTTACAAGATATTATTGCGCTTCTAAATACTCCAAAAATTGAGACAAGTGGTAATAGAGTCAGATACAAGTTTTCACATTCTATTAATATTAAAGAAGCCTGAATAAGACCGAGTAAAAATTTAACAAATGCTCTTACAAACTGTTAATAAAATTATTAAGAAAAAAATTACTATCTATTTTGTTTGTATTATTAGTATTTATTATATTGTTTTATCAAAAGTATAATAAACTTTTTATTGTTAATTACTTATTTTATTATCAACATTTTAAAATCAAAAGTGTGATTGATTTTGTTGTATTAATATTTATTATATTGTTTTAATTTATTAGCTACTGGCTACTTTCATTCGTGTCATATAATATTATAAAAGATGTTTTTATTGTTTATTACAATTTATCTTATATTAAAAGTATGATATTTACATTGTAATAAAAAGTTGTATAATTATTTACCTATATAATTGGTATATCAAAGTTACCCCACTCAACATTTTGGATTATAACAAATAAAATAACTCTTAGAAAAAACCGAGGGGCATCTTTGATTTAGTTGGCTGACTACCTTTACATCAAATGAAAAAAAAAACACTGTATCAAAGTTACCCCACTTGCTGTATAACATTGATAGTGAATTAAAAAAATTCATATTAAATTAATTAATGCACTCAAAATCAAAAAACAAGCATCTACTTCAAGATGTAAATGAGCCTCAAACACTGTTTAGATAAACTTATAAGTGTTAGTTTAAAAAATATACTTAAAACAAGTAACAAAAAGTTGAAAAAATTATCAAAGTAGCGCCATTTACGGAAAGATATAATGCCTGTGCCTCAAGAATCTAACGAAAGAAAGCAGAGAAAAAGAAAAAATATCCGTAGTGGTAAAACTGTAATTATAACAAGTTCTCCATGTAAAAACAATTTGAAAAATCAAAAAGACGAAACCAAACAAAAATGTGTAAAGAAAAATTATTTTCCTAAAAAAATAAGACTGAAACTAAAATTAAGAAAAGTGATACTAAAAATAAATCTAAGAAATTGGTATAATTAGTTAAATCATTGTAATCAATAAAATGTTGTACTAATTTTTATTTAACTTGCCTATAATTAAATATGTAATTATTATCAGATTGTTATTATTGTAAAAAGTCGGGCCACGTTGTGACCCAATGTAGATGTGAATTGTATTCTACTATAAATGAAGAATTTTTATTGTAATGTAAACTTAAATTTCAGAAATATTAAAATCGGCCTATGATGTGTTGATGGCATTACTATGTATCACTGGTACAATATTTTGTACATTAATCAAATTATTTCCCCTATTAACCTAATTATATGAAATTAAAAAATGTCAGGAGTAATTTTATGACAAATTGTCTTCATGCATTTATATTGATTTTGTTGAAGTGTTGAAGAATGATATCTACAAATTATCAATTGTGTATTATTGTTCCAGCCAAATTAAAAACTAAATGTTTATAGAAACAAAATATTTATTTAATGAATTTTTTTTCATCTCGTCCTTATGTTCTATGACCCTTCTTTAGTGCAGTATTAGTAAAATATCCAATATTAAGAACAATACATTATTCAATTAATTAAAATTATTGTGATAATTTAACAGTATCCTATTGGGGATGCTAAAATTAATCAATACATGAGTGGTAAATGAAATTTAATTATATAATAAAATTACATGAGTGTTGCTTATAAATAATAGTGAAATATAATGAATAAATGAAGTAAATGATTTAAAAAGTTTAAAAAGTGAAATTCTGTATAAATTGTATGTCCAAACACAAATTGAAATAAATTCCACTTTAAATTCACTCTGTTCAAAACCAAAAAAAAAAGGAAATTATAAAAAAATATAGTAATAGGTATAATTTTTAAATAAAATGTATTGGATTGAATCGTTAGCTCAGACCGAATGCAATAAATTAGTTTTAAATACCTACTTTTATTTATTAGGCAAGTCAATATAACAGATTCAAAGTAAACCAATAGCACTGTTTATACATTCAGTACTTAATTTATTCCGTTGTATTAAAAATATACAGTTTTTAATATGTCCACTCTATGCATATAAAATGCAATAGGTACTGTATACATTCATATACAACGGTGCATTATTATAATTATTAATATCATGTAATAAAATATATTAAAAAATTTTTTTACCAGAGGTTTTATTGAAATATTTTATACAAGTAAGTCAACCTATAACACTGTATTCAGAATATTGTGTGCACTTTCCAATGCAATAGCTCCTAGGTTCATAAGAACCTAAAAATTTATTATAATAAGTTAATAGAAAACATTGACAGTACTAACCCTTCATTCGTATTAGTATATTGTATACGAGTGTTTAGCAGAATGCAAAGGTATTGTAAGTTTACTAATTTCATCGTAAAAAACAAAGTATGAAAGATAACCATAGGCTGGAGACACAGATAAAGGTACTATAGGTTCTAAAAAAAAAAAAAATCAAAAAATTAAGTACAACAAAAATAATGGTTTTTAGGTAAAAACATCGAAAGTGTTTTTACAAAATTGTTGAAAATCTACTTACTGGGCGTCCCGACGGATTGTTAACCATGTGCATTACTATATTAACTATACAATTATAATAATATAAGCTCGAAATATATTTAGTTAAGAAATTATTTTCCTTGATCAACCTGTACCTTAAAAGTTAAATATATAAATAATTTGCATAAATGTGTTAGTCACTTAAGATCCTGCTTTGGTATTTAATGGTACAGCACAAACCTATTTTGTAAGTAATCTTTATCTTTATCTTAATTTTTATAAATAAGTATCTAAATACTAACTTGAGAACCTGTAGCACTGAGAACTTTAGACTGACGAAACTATGAAACCGACGAAATAACGTGAATTTACGCGTGATGATATCGGCACAATCATGCTGATGGACAGCCACATACGGAGGCATATCGCTATCGCCGACTATTACTGCAACGATTGGCTGCACCGCTATGCACCGCACGAAAATGATAACAATGAAACAATACATCACACAATATGAAAACATTGAAATTAATGAACAAATATAAAAATCTGGAATATTTTGAAAAGTAAATTATTGTCTGAAATGCATTGGCCAGGTTATATAACTATCTTGAGCTATTTATTAAATTAAAGAAACCGATAAATAAATTAGATGAAACTTCAATAGAATACCACTATTATTATGAAACACGTAGTTACAAAATCTAGACATAAAGGTGTTATACTGTTATTTTAGAAGCATGGGATAGATCTAGAAGCTTCTTTTTGGCACTATCATTTTTCATGTTGTGAACTGAATATTGGTAATAAAGGTGACAGGGTAGAGTAACACAAATACCTAAACAAATAAACATGCAAAATTATAGTAGAACAAAAAATGATAATACTTTAAACCAGTCGAATATACAAATATTCAAAAATAAAAAGAACCACAAATGCATTTGTACTCCACTGCACCGAAAAAACTTAAAAAAATGAACTTCAAAAACCCTCATTACATGAAACAAATACAATTAAGTTAGATTTTGAAAATTACATTGTAGGTATTAAATGCTTTTACTAAATAGTTATGAAGCAATACTGTATATTTTGTGTAATATTAAACAACTTTTTGTATTAATTGAAAGAGTAGTTACTCAACTTGGACTACATTAATTGTAAATTAGATCCATTTGTTTTCAAAACATTTGATTTCTGTATTTTAAGTTAATCTGATGATTCTTGGTTAACTATTGTTAAAATAATAAATAGACTGTTTGTTCGCTACTGGACTACGGCTTGCAATAGGCTCCTTTGGCAAGAGGATAAAAATAACGATGAATAATTAAATAAATTATAATAATATTAATATGCCTGACTGGCACAACAAATATAATAAATAAAAACAAATGCAATTCAATACAATATATAATTTGCTACGACGGCATACCGCACTACCGTAGTGTAATGATAAATTATGATTAATGTAATAATAATGATATGAAAATAATAATGAAAATAAATAAAAATAATAATACAATGTGGCCCACACGATACACAAATGATAAAATAATGTAATTATAACTTGCCCACGACAATCATAAAAATACTATGTAAAAAACACAAGTAATAAATATAATGTATAATTATAATGAAATGACAATGTATTAAACAGTCGCGGTGGGGGCATGGGAGCAATGGCCCCCCTCAAATCTCAAAAAATAAAAAAAAGCCGGGGTAAAATATTAAAAGTATACATATTATTTAATATAATAATACAGTATTTAATATTAAATTATTCTTATTACATATTTTCAATATTAGACTAAAATGTTTTGAAAAATTCATATTGGTTTTAGTTCAATTCTATTTATAGTTCTGTAATTTCTTATCGGCTAACAACGGAGACTAGTCGTCTATACCGTTTACGTTTTCGTCGTAATCGCACAGTAGTTTTGAAGAAATATGTTGGCCATCAGCTAACAGGACTATGCGAAACGAGATGGATTGAGAGACATGAAGGAATTACAAGATTTGTACAAGACCTACCTAAAATCATTAATACATTAACTGAAATTACAACGTGGAAAGATTCCCAAACTTTCCAAAAATATTTGGAAAAGCAAAAATACTTGTAACAACATATGACAGTGAATTTATTATTGCTATTTTTAGTCTTCCGCATTTGCTCAATTTCACGTATTGTTTAAGCAAAATTTTACAAAAAAAATTTAATTTGAATACAGCAGCAAATACTATAAAAGATACTTTACAAGTTCTTTCCAAATGTCGTGAAAATGTTGATACAGAATTTTTAAATATTTTTAAATCATCTGAAGATTTAGCAAACATTATCTATGTAGAATTACGAATGCCTAGGTTATGTAAGCAACAAAAAAATCGATCAAACTATTCTACTAACAACGTAGAAGATTATTACAGAATTTCGTTACTTATATTGTTATGGATAATATTATAGATGATTTAAAAACATGTTTTTCCCAAAATACATTGGAATTATTCCAGTTATCTTTTTATCTTCCGCCTAATTTTTTAAAATTACCAAATGACCAGAAAGATGAAAATGACAAAATAAAATCAGTTGCTAAAGACTTTCAAATATTACTTGATAAAAATGATAAATCCTCCCAATTAGTCGGTGAATACTATATTTTGAAAGAAAAGTGAATACCTACGTCAATTTCAAAAGGATTCATCAGTTATTTCTAACCATGCAATTGATGTGTTACAGAATTGTGATGAAGACGTTTTTCCTTTAATAAATAAAATATTAAAATTATTATTATTAAATTATTATTAGTTTGCCCATTAGTAATTATAGCTCTGAAAGGACATTCTCTTCATTAAGACGTCTTAAGACTTGGTTAAGATCAACTATGTGTGAAACACGTTTGACTGGACTTGGATTATTGAATATTCACAAGGACATAGCCATTGATGTTGAAAAATTAATTCAACGTTTCTCCAAAACCAATTGAAAAATTCAATTTGCAATTTGAAAACCATAAATAATAAGAAATTAACCTAATTTTAAATTATACATTTGATCATGAATTATTAAATATTTTATAAAATAAAATTTAGAATAAGTAATGTAATTAAACATTTGATAAGTAATAAAATAAAATCTTGAGTAATCTAAACACAAAAAAAAAATTTTGTTTATTTATTTTTTGGTCTACTTAAAGGTAAACTTAGTTTGAATCATTATGATGGTAAAAAAAAAATAAAAATAATTAACCCTAATAATATATTGATATTATTTGATGCGCCCCCCACCCGTTAATCTATTCTGAATCCGCGCCTGGTATTAATGTTGGCCCTACAGCGGCACAACCAAACTATAATAAAAAATAATTCGACCAATACTCACATGTGACTGTGATTGATGGCGGATTTTATCCCAACGCGACTGCACCAGCATTGTGACTTAACAATTGCCTATGGCGGAACACCGCAGTGTATAAATAAAAAAAATAAAGTCACAGCGACTGGTACATGCGACCAGCAAAACACAATCACCAATGTAGATGGAAGGTTTACAGCTCCGGACGATAACAAAAATGATTTAAAACAACGTTATTCGCAATGGCTGTAGTAAGTGACAACTCTAGTAGCCGACACAATAGATACGAAACAGAAAACTTTGTTTGACAAAAATGGCTGTAGACCAACGAATGACGAATTTGATTGTGCACACCACGACGAACACGAACAAAAAACGATGATGGTGCCGACGACATTCACTATAACATAACCGATAATATTTGAAAACGTGGAATAACAACATTTTCATACGATGATAACAATGCGACTACGTATACGGCCGGTAGCACACTAGCACATGGAGGCTTATTACTTCAGCCGACGACAGCTGCGGACACGCAACATGCGTCGCATAAAACAACATAAATGACAGTGACAAGCATAACAGTCCAATGTTGCCGAACTAGCCATTTTATAGCTAGACCTAGCATTTTTTAATATTGCCATATTGGTCTAGCTATCAAATTCTCTATCTAGCAGATGCCGGTTTTATAAGCATTTCTACCAAGCCAATATTGCCTTTTTTAGCTAAATTAATTTTTAAATAAAATACTCGATAATTTTTACTTTTTAATCAATATTGTCGTTTACACACTATTCAAACTATAGCGGCCCCTACACGATCAATAATTAGTGATGGGAATAATCGAATGATTTCGATAATCGACATATAAAACCGAGTAATTCACTCGATTAAAATAATTGAGATATTAGGTATGAACTAATACATAATTTTCAACTTATTAATAAAAAATCGTAATAATATTTTAAATTAATGATTTATTATTTATTATTAAATAATAAATTGCACACTCTTATTAATAGTTATTATTATAATTATAAAGCTATTATATAAAAACAAAATACTTTTTGAAATAAAACAATTGACTATTCATTGTATTACTTATAACAAACAACTTTTCAAAACTTAAAAATGAAATAATAATTAAAAATTTTGAAAATAAATATTACACCATATCTAAGTTACTATTTAAAAATATTATATAGTTTAAATTTTTTGGTGACAGTTTATTTCTTCGATTATTAGTTAACAATCCAGCTTTGGAAAATACTCTCTCGCTCGGTACTGAAGTTCCAGGAATACATAAATATTTCAATTGTAGTTTGTATAACTCAGGGAAAGTATGTTTGTATTGCTTCCAAAAATCTAAGAAATTTTTTCCACGTTGCAAATGAGGTAACTCTAGATATTGACGAACCATTAATGTTGCACTAATATTAGGACGAATAACACTTTTGACTTGGGATAATTTATTGTCAAAATATTCCCATAAAAATTTGAGGATTACCGGGTTAAAATTGGGGGTGCTGGTGTTTCACTTATATTATTTTCTTCGTCGTTATTAATATAAATATTTGAAGTAAGCTCTCTTATTATCCACTTTTGAGTAATTTCTGCATTATCAGCCAATCCAAATGCAGTTATTTTAAGTCTCGGATCTAAGAAAGTTGATTTTGCTACGACACTATTTTTTTCTAGTGATCCTAAACGCCTCGCTACTACATCTAGTAATGTATTTTGTAACAATTTACCTGCATGCGAATTTGGTTTTATATTTTTTTACTGTATATTGTAGACCTCTTACTTATGGTATTAGTAGTGTGTATTTGTATGTTCTGAATCCATAATTTTTGCGTTACAGGAAAAAACCAAAATTTGATGTGGAAAGTCCCTCTCAGATTTTTTCGTTTTTCCCTGTAATTCCAAAAATGTTGAATTTTCAGAGCACGGTAATTTCACCTAATTTATGTGGAAAACGCCTCTCAAATTTTTCGTTTTTCCCTTCTCTTCAAATTTACACAAAACTTGATTGAAATTTTTGGACAAAATGAGTTATGTGCATTTTCAAATATTCACACTTAACATGTTCACAACTCATTTAAAAATTAAAATATCGTAAAAAACCAACATAAGAACACAGATAATGTTCTTACCTAAAAGTTTGATAATGGGTCAATTCACTCTAATATAAAAACTAACAGCACACTATTGAATCTAGTGAACGAAAATTTGCTGTGTAGTACGCGTGTAAGACAGAGACAACACATGCGGGTGTAGCGTCCTCTTAATAATAATAATTTTCATAATAATAAATAATATACGAACGTGCGATTCACCACGTTATATCGATCGTTGCGCCATATATATATATATAATTATTATATATCATCATATCAATTATCAAAATTTAAAGTATGTTCATTAACATAAAATATCAAATCAGATATAATATTATTTCACGCCACCACTGCATATAATATAGGAATACTGTGTTTCTGGTTTCACTAACTACGTATTAATTAAAACAACCAGAGAACGGAATTTATTGTAAAAAAGAAACCAAAATATTATGTATAAATTTATTAAACAAAATATATGATTATATGAATATTGATTACCTGTTGGCAGTTACTTGTTAGTTTGAATATTTGACATAACACGGCAGACCGTACGGAGCGAGAGCTCGTCGAAAACAATAAATAATTGTGTGTGTAGTGTGTGTCAGACAATTGTGTCTTTTTGGTTTACGCCACACTGTGGTATTTTCGCCGTATGGTCCGAATGGGTTTTACCGCCACGGTTTTCCTAACGAATCTAGCCGTTATATGATTTTATTTATAAATGGGTAAATATTATTATGAAAATAATTATTACGACCATCTATATATTTTATTGACACACCCAAGTGCAATGGTATGCTTCCATAGTTCCATGCATAATACATTATTTTTACATCAAAACCAGCGGTATCGATGCACTGTTATATTATTCTTATATTCTACAAATATGACTAATATGAGACAATTGCAGATGCATCTTCAATTAAAACGACATAAGATAATGAATATTTCAAATTGTATAGATTGTTAATGCGTTTTAAAAGATAAATTAAATAAAAATAATTTTCAGTTTGGCGCCCCTTCCGTGCTGGCGCCCTGGGCAGTCGCCCAGGTCACCCATAGCTTTCGCCGGCCCTGACTCCGTTCAGAATCGTTATTCGTATAGAATGATATCTATCATTGCATTCAAATTTAACAAATTCATTGTAATCATGACCTATCCTATAAACAAGGTGCACTCCACCCCCAACTGTACAGCAAAGCGAGGCCCATCTGTTTTGTTTTTACATTACATTTGAGATGTACTATCAGTAAATTGTATACACATACTATATTATGTAAATAGTTGTTTTATGGATTGTCATTGTAAATGTTATATAATTTATAGTATTCTATTAGATTTATTAGATATTTTACACATACTTGGTGCCTTTTCATATAGTACCTCAATGTAATTGATACAGAATTTCACTTTTCTAACTACTAATAATTTGTTTTAACTATTCATTCATATATTCACTGATTTATATGCTTAATAACTCATGTAATTGTGTTTAATACTTACAACAACTGAAACAAAAATTGAATCTACCATGCATGTATTGATTTATATTCTTATCCCCTATTCAATACTTAATGTTATATTAATAATTTAATAATATTTTGGCCTTATTATTATTGAACATTTTAAGCTTCTAATTAATTTTTGTTTTGCAATTAGATTTATTTAAGTTATTATTCAAACTGATGCTATTCAACTAATAATTAGATCTCAATGGCCCTAAATGATGTGTATATAAATATAAATATGTATATGTATATAAATATGTATTTATATATATATATATTGAAATACTAATGCAATATGTTTATTTATTTATTTGAAGTGTTAAAACCTATACACACAGTGCACTTCAATTAATATTTTCATTTTAAACGCAAATTCTGTTTTTTATGTATTCCTTTAGCCATTTAACTTATAATTTATAATATTTCTATTACTTTATAATAAAGAAGAAGAAGAAGATATATTACACAAATAATGTTGGTTAAACCATTATTATTCATATATTCAAAATTTTAGTTTTGGTATTATACAATATCATAATAACGGACAGTTATTTATGAGTATAGGTGGTATTGCATTGAACGTGAACACAATATACAATAAATTACAATAAATACAAATAGGTGTTAACATTTTCATAGGTATTTATATGTTTCCATTGTGGGCACCCACAAGACACAGTAGAGCACACTCTCTTCCTTTCTTAGGTTATTGTAAACAAATAAATATTATTAAGTTTGATAGATTGATAAAAGTTCTTATTTAATAAATATAAATCTCCTAATTGACGCGCATTTAATTATAACTTTATTTCATTTATTTTCATTATATATATGAAATGTACAATTTATTGAAAATTTTATGTATACAATTAATTACTTATCATAGTTTAATTATGTACAGTATCAGTGGTTAGATTATACAGACCCATTTTTCAAACCATCAGTTTAGTTTTATACATTCTTATATAAATGCAATCTTTGTATATTCCAGTAGAATAGTTGGAATATATTATAAATTATTTATTATATTATATTATTATATATAATATAAATATTATATAACACACGTGACATATATAATTTAGCTTTTACCGTCTGTATATATAAAATTGAATTTCTAAGAAATTCAACTTTTTAAAGACTAAGGAATGACCACAGGATTATATAAAATTCATTTATTTATTTTTATTATCTTTATTTATTGCATTTTTAATAATTAAGAAATATATATATTTATTCAGATTCAGATTCTGTTTGTTCTGATAATGAACTGATAACAATAATATACAATTAATTAATTTCTCACTCTTTAGCAACATTAATATAAATGCATACTCACCAATTTTTTAATGTATCCTGAAATTTTAAAATAAACATTTATATAGTTAAAATATAGATATAAGATAGAAGATTCGTTAATGTGCATACAAAATAATAATATCAATAACTATAATACCTCTATACAGCTTTTTGCCGCTACTGTTGTTGCTGGTGCCGATGCTGCTGCTGTTGCAGCTGTAACACCCACCAAAGCTTTGATTTCTGCAAAATTAAGATTTTAATAAAAATAAAAATAAATTTTTAATATCACAATACAGTTTACTTACTAGGGCATTTGGCAATTCTATGCCCGCTTTGCTTATAGTAGTAACACTGTGTAAACAAATTGAAAACAAATGATAAATTTATAAGCGCAAAAAATATAAAAATTTTATAATATATAATATTACAATTTGAAAATTCGGTTTAAAATTGAATATTTTTATTACACTGATATTGTTAACATATTATAAATTGGTTTTGTAAATATCATTTTTTTGTGCCATAAACATTATGCCATTGAAATGACAGTTGGGTGTCATGTATTTCTTTTTATTAATAAATGCTAACACCAGTTGGTGGGTTTGTTCGTCGATATACAGTATATAAATTTGTTTTTAATAGTTTTTTTATATATATAATTATAACTTTAAGTTTTAATTGTTAATTACAGGTAACATTAAAAAAAATTTGAAACCAAAAACGTTTTTTTTTTTTTTTTTATCTATATCCGTTGTTACCCAATAGCCATTTAAATGGTATAGAACCGTTAATGCCCAACTGCCATTGCAATAGCATATTTCAATAACTTAGGACTTAATGATCAAAAAATTCTCAAACTCAAAAAAAAAAATAATTAATTTGGTCACATGTATTTTATTATAATATATATTATGTCACAAATATATATATTTTTTTTATCAAAAAGAGTTATATTGACAATCTTATAGTTTTAATACAACGAATATATTATTATTACATAATAAGGAAATTAATCAATGAATAAACGCAAATTATGAAGTAGCAATATAAGTAATTGAGATTTTTTTTGTTGGTTTAATAATAAAAAAGTTATATGTATTATATAACATATTATAATTTAATAATACTTACTGTTATTTTTTTAAACGAGGAATTCCGCCCTCCCCCTCCCTACACCACCACCACCGCCGCCATAGTTGTACACATTACCAATGTTGCCGTAGAAGTTCCATCTAATTTTGAATTCATAATAAAGTGAGTTAAAATTGAATATATTTTTAAGTAAAAAAGTAGGTATTTACTGTACAGCAGTTCGAGTGTCGACTATCGAATGAAAAATCGCAGTTTAATTGACACAAAGTAGCATTTCCTCCATGAAATCTGATGGTGTACAGGAATTACCTAGCTATTGTCGGCTTCATGTAATAAATATTCCATCAACTACGCAGTAGTGATCGCGGTAAACGCGTTACGCGTTCAGTTGTTTCCAAACCTTCTTAAAGCAACTTTTGTGTGATTATTTCGTTTTTTACGACTTGCAGATAAATACGCATCGTTTTTTTCTTCTATTTTTTCACCAACCACAAGTAAGTTACTTTACACTATTAATGTTATTACTATTCCCTTTTTATGATTTTACCATTATTTATGTTTGACAAATATGTTTGATCATGTTGAAGCACATGTGTTTATTATACTACATTATTAAATTGACGGAGTTGCTGTGTTTTTAGCATGGCCGCCTGCATCTTTTGCGTTTTAATTATTATATTTTTATCACCATTATTATAATTATTATATTATTATATTATATTATTTAATTTTCTTATGAATTTACGAGCCCCTTCCAGAATCTCCGTACAGCACGAATTTTTCTATGTCAATTGTACCTGCAGTCGGGCTTTGGGTCGTGTCCTATTATTTTATTAATGCGTCACTGTTTATAGCATAACAATGGTCAAACTTTGTGTTGTATGTGGAATCGTTGATGGCATAGTTGGCATTTCTACACACCAGTTATATATTTGATATTCACATATGTATAAATATATTACAAATACAAAAATTCATAAAATAGGTTTCTATCAAAAGCTCAACGTAGACGGATATGGATGCATTTTTTGGAGGACAATGGTATTAATCTTCAAACAATTCGATCGTCATCAACACTTTGTTCAAGGCATTTTTTGCTGAACGGGACTTTGAGCGAATTGTGCATGTTCGCCGTTTAACTCTGACAGCAGTGCCAACAATAGTAAGTTTTTGATAAATTATTGATTATTTAGGTTTTTGAACATATATTATAGAACAGACATTTTATTATAAGAGGTAATTAAATTACTTCAAATTAAAATACTTCATATGTATGTTTTATGAATTAACCTACCTAATCCAACTTATACTTTTAGATTCTGAACGGAGTGATGGAATCTATTGATTTTACAATGATGTGCGTTTTTTTTTTTTTTTGTGTCTGTTGACTACTTTTTTTGCAGTAAAAATGCTTCGATTTGTTTAAACAGCAACTTTTCTGAAAGGAAAGTGAATGTAGATGGTATTTGGGTTAGTCAAAAAACCAACTTTTTTAATACTTTTTGCAAAAATCGGAAAAAACGATAAAAAATTACGAAAAAACGGGAAATTTTACATAAAATCATGTTTTTACAAACTACATTTTTTTAAAATGCTCCAACTCAAAAACGAAAAACCGCATTAACTTGAAATTTTCACCAAAACTTTATATTGGAGTTCTTTATACATGGTTAAGTTTTCAAACTATTTTTACATATTTTGACTTATTTATAGACAATTTAAATTTTCGATTTTTGTAAATTTTTTTCAAACACCTATAAAATTTAATTGGCAGGCCGAAATCTCTCAAAAATTTAATAAAAGATTTATAATAAGTTAAAATTATCGTCCATAAAAAATGTTGGAGTTCGTTTCACTCAAATTTTTTTTATAAGCCTATAAAGCTCAAATTTGTATAAAATGTGTCAAAATCACGATAATTTGCAAGTTATTTTGTAGATAAAAATTCATAAAATTTTTTCTGTTTATACTTAAGGTTCA
>JAIPRK010002172.1:0-26812 GCA_025469195.1 Chaitophorus viminalis | reverse complement strand
CGTATACAATGATATCTATCATTGCATTCAAATTTAACAAATCCATTGTAATAATGACCTATCCTATAAACAAGGTACACTCCACCCCCAACTGTACAGCAAAGCGAGGCCCACCCGTTCTTTTTTTTTAGTTGCAATAACTAATTATAAACCTTGTATTAAATTTTCAAAAGTTTTCGGACAGCCAAATTTTTTTTATCGATATTAAAAAAAAAACTTAGAAAAATCGAAAATTTAAATTGTCTATAAATAAGTTAAAATATGTCAAAATACTTTGAAAACTCAACCATGTATAGAAAATGTAAATTTAAACATTTGGTGAAAATTTCAAGTATCTGCGGTTTTTTGTTTTTGAGTTAGAGCATTTTTAAAAAAAAATGTAGTTTGCCAAACCATGGTTTTGCGTAAAAATTCCTGTTTTTTCGTAATTTTTTTTTTTTTTGTTCTTTTCGACGTTTTTAAAAAGTATTGAAAAAGTTTAATTTTTGACTTGCCCAAGTACCATCTACATTCACTTTCCTTTCAGAAAATTTGCTGTTTAAGAAAATTGAAGAACTTTTATTGCCCCAAAACGTGATGACAGACATAAAAATAAAAAAAACATCATTGTAAAACCAATAGATTCCATCACTCCGTTCAGAATCTAAAATGTAGAGTTAGGTAATATACCAATGTGTCGGTATTTTAAGTTTATTATTATTTATTATTGTTGTTTTTGTTTATTATTACTATATGATATTATATACTGGAAGCTGGTTTGTTCGTTATTGCCATAGTGTGACGGGATATGCAAGATTTTAGAGAGTTAATTTGCACGACCGCTTTATTAACAAAAAAAAAAAACCACGAAGGTGACTGCACGGCTAACATAATATTCTGTGACATGATAACATTGATAACCCTCACCATCTAGGTACGGACGTCGAATACTGACATTCTAGCTCTTTTAAAGTGCATGTGCAACATTTGATTTCGATTTACAATATATAATACATTTATTATAAATAAAAAAATGAATTTGCCTCCGTGAAAACATTTTAAAGAGTTTACTTTGATTCTATAGTGTCTATAATAGAGTCCATTCAAGGAAGAATCCTTTTTTCCTAAATGGCCAAAAAAATCACTGATTAGTATTCTTTATTCCTCTAAATTATCATTTTACATTTGAAATTTGTGTGATCATGAGCAACCTACTACTAAACTAATCTATTCATTTACATATTCATTCATGCAAGATCAGTACGCCAGTACCCACACAAATATTAATCATGTATACACATTTATACAATTATTTAACTACACACATTATTGTAAATCAGAATAATGTAACTGAGGATATTGTTACCATATACCTTATACTAATAGGTAATAACTAATAAGTATAAGCATTGATTTTAGAATATACTACTTTTGGTATATTTTAAAATCAATAGTATAAAACGTATAATTAGTTTAAGGTATAATATTATGTTCTACACAAAAACCCACACAGCGATACATTTGCAGGTAGTATAAACAATAATATAAATTTATGTAATATAACATTATCATAAATACGAATATATATGATTATACTTGTGCGCTACGGTCGCTACGAATATTTTATAAACGTACGAAATAATAATAATAGATAATGAAAGGTCACCACACTGTCTCGCTACATTGGCCCGGAACGGCAGTATAATAACCTCCAGCTCGTGTACACAATAAAATACTTAATGTATAATAATGCACCTATATACATATGTATTATGAATTAAAGTAAATACGTCATATGACATCTCGGTGACATGTAGTACCTACATATGTATTATGCATTTATGCCCATTAAGTTTTTTAAATCGTAATCGTAATTGGGACGACACGCGTTCGTTACCTACTAAAATTATAGCTAATTCGCAACAAAATTGTTTTCAGTAAAATATTGAAATGTTTTTGATTATTTGCTTTTATTTCTCACACCTACAAGGCTGCACTATGAAATTATATGTTTATAAAGTGTATTTAGTAATAAAGAAATCGAGTGATATAAAACTATGAATTATAATTGACGTTGAAACCTATATGGCTATAGGCAGCTAGAAAATATGCATATACATATAACACTTTATAACAGTAGACCAAACAGAAAATCTATCATATTTCAAATGTTATTTAACGTGCCTAAACTTTCAGCATAATATTAAAATATAATATAAATATGCTATATAATACAATGTATTTGCATGTACTATAATACTATATATTATTCTGCTCAATTGCAGTAAACTATTCAAATCATATTTTATAATCTTTTTTTTCTTGCTGATTTTTAAAATTATTTTTACGATTAACATTATTTGGGTGCATCACAAAAAATGTATTTTGTATTAATTTTAAATCCATAATATTTTTTTTATTTTTTTATTTGTTTATACAATATTTCAATGGGTAATGGAACACCTGCAGTATATGAACTATGTCATCAAGTCATTATTATGTAATACGATGACGTGAATTTTTTATTTTTATTTTTAGAGATAGGTACTAATAATTAATGGTAGTAAATAGTACAGTATACAAATACAAATGCATATATTATTTTATCAATCCTCGAATTATATATATAGTTGATTATTAGTGTATTAAAAATATTCATAACGTATATAGGTACCTATTAACTAATATAATATCTTTTTACGCGGTGTGAATATCATAAAATGTTATTTTTCGTTTTCATAATACTTTTTTTTCTTCCAGATATGTTATTTCAATTTTCAAGTATTATGTAGAATTGTAGACAGCTATGTATACACAAATAGCAAAAACTTTAGCTAATATAAGTAGTCGAAATATTTACTATTAATTCGTTCATTATTATCACTACGTGCTAATTTTTAGATGAAAACTGAAGAGAAAAAGTCTTAAACACAATAATTAGGTGATAACATGCACAAGTTGTGTGATGTTTATTTTACAGTAGGTATATATTTTATTATCTTAATTCGTGTTCCTTATGAGTTATGGAAATTTCTTTACCGGCAATTTACGTACACTAAAATTATAGTTATTAAAATATACAATCCTATTCAACATACCTATAACTATAGACCAAATGTATATGTTTTCCATATCGTTACAGGGTCTATGTCAGTCTTATCAGAGTAAAAAGTGGACGACTCGTAGAAAAAAGTTTTTTTTGCATATTTGAGAATATTTTATGGGTTAGAGAATATTTAATCCATTTAGCATTTTTTGGAATATTTTGTAAATGATGAGAAAAACATTAATATATTATTAATTCAAATATAATAGTACTCCAAAAATTGTTTTTGAACCTTTACAATTTTTTTTGTTTTTTATCATTGTGATAAAATGCCAATTTTTTTTTTTTATTAACGATTAAAAAAAAATAATTTAAAGAAATCGAATATTTCAAATACCTATAGGCTATAAGTAGCTTAAAAATCAATATAATAATTTTAAAAAAATATGACTTAAAGGAAATGCTAATCTTAACAGCTGTTAAAAATTTCAAGTTGCTGCGACTTTTACTTTTTGAATAATCGAAAATATTTAATTATAAATAATATTTAATTTCGTAAAAATTTAAACTTCAAACGGTCATAAATTTTTTTCTTCAAGTCCGGTAAAATTTTTTTTATAGTTTTTTGAAGAGTAACTTATGGATAACCTAGTGTTAAAATTTTGAACCTTAAGTATAAACGGAAAAAATCTTATGAATTTTCAACTACAAAATAACTTGCAAATAATCGCGATTTTATCCAAATTTCAACTTTATAGGCATATAAAAAAAATTTGAGTGAAGTGATTCCCAATTTTTTTATTTGCAATAAGTAGAACTTATAATAAACCTTGTATTATATTTTTAAGAGTTTTTGTACAGCCAAATATTTTTTATTGGTATTTCAAAAAAAAAAATTAGAAAAATCGATAATTTAAATTGTCAACAAATAAGTCAAAAAATTTCGAAATACTTCGAAAACGTTACGTTGTATAGAAAATGCTAATTTCAATGTTTGGTGAAAATTTCAAGTGTATGCGGTTTTTTGTTTTTGAGTTAGAGCATTTTTTAAAAAAAAGGAGTTTGTCAAAACAGAGTTTTGCGTAAAATTTCCTGTTTTTTCGTATTTTTTTTATCGTTTTTTTCAACGCTTTTGAAAAGTTTTCCCCTTACTTACCCAAGTAACATCTACATTCATTTTCCTTTCAAAAAAGTTGCTGTTTAAGAAAATCGAAGCATTTTTACTGCCGAAAAAGGTGTTGTCAAGCACACACACAAAAAAAAAACACATCTTTGTAAAACCAATAGACTCCATTTTATAACCAATACACTCCGTTCAGAATCTAAAAGAATATATATTAAACTATTAAAGCATATATTGATGTTTATTTATTATTTTTGTATATTTTTTAAATTTTTAAGAGAATATTAATTCGGTCTTTACCTATTACCTATGTCCTATTTAGGTATTTAGGTTATAATTATATATAGCCTACTATATATATATATATATAATATACTACTACAACTCGAAATGTTGGCAAGTTAGCTATATTCAATGTTCTATTATTTATTTATCATCAAAATCAAACAAATTTATTTCGGAATACTTAAAATATATAAATAAAATTATAAAATATTAAGAAAATGAGAAAATGATAAATATGTCAATAAATTAAAGTGTTTGGTTTAAATATTTTTTGGCATACTAATATTTATATAAAATTATTACTGGTTTTACATGTTCAGTTTACACTAATAAAACGATTTTTTGAAATAAGATAAAAATGTAAATAAGCAATATTCTTATATTAAATATAAAATATTTTGTTTTGTTATTATATTATGTATACTTGTTATAATTTATAAGTAAACGTAATTATCGGCTTACATTTATTTTATTTAGTTCGGTGTATAATCTTTATTCTTTACTATACATTTTCTTTAAATGTGTAGGTACTTAAACTTATATATATATTAAATAAATGGAAAAAAAATAAAGTTATAATTATTTACTTTAACCGATATGATTTAAGTAGGTTATTTACTTAAAAGAACATTTGTTTGTCTTAGTTTCAAACGTTTAGCTTTTGTTATAATACAACCAATTATATTACAATTAAAAATATATGAACAATGCCCACAGAAAAGGCACTCAATGACCCAATATGATACCTAAAAACGCTATAATATTTATTCGCTCTCAAATCAAGGCAGTGCAAAAGTCATCATGACAGTCAACGTGATCACAACACACGACTAGCCAAGAAGTAATTTTTTTTAAAACATCTACTTACGACTTTTAAATTTTTATTTTTACTACCTACGTATATTATATAGGCAAAATGTTGCATGACTCGTGTATATATTCGTATATAATATATCATTTAATGATTATAATTTATAACGAATAACAATACCAATAAATAGTGGCAATATGAGCGGGTTCAAATGTTAACTATATAATATAAAGGCAATTATTTTATTGACGATTGCATGATGTTTTTTGGAATATTTGAGTATATTATTATTATTTATTAGCATAAATACTAAGTATAGTAAAACATTTTTAAGTATAATTTTGAATTAGGTTTTTTTTATAAATTGTGAAAAGTATTGACGTAATTGTTGAATAAATTTTATACTTCATACATATTTATATGATTACCTATAGTATCTATGACCAGGTGACCTATGTTCATTCTTCAGAGGATTTTTTTTTTAAACCAAAATTGTTATTTATTAATATAATAATATTTAATATTTAGTGTCCAGTAACATATCTGATATAATTATTATATTGAGAAGAGTAACTTTAAATTCATAAAACATTTTTTCTAGTTTGAACCCAAGGTATAAAATGTACCTAGCCGTCGGAATAAGCATAACTGAATAAGCGTATAGGCAGCTTGTTGTTGCAGATGTGTTGCTATAAAATATATTATAATAAAATTTTTAAGAATATTACAAAAAAATATGGAAACGGGAAATTTTACGCAAAATCACGTTTTGACTAACTTCTTTTTTTTAAAAAATGCTCCAACTCAAAAACGAAAAACCGCATACACCTGAAATTTTCACTAAACATTTAAATTAGCATTTTCTATAAATGGTAACGTTTTCGAAGTATTTTGAAATGCTTTGACCTATTTATAGACAATTTAAATTGTTGATTCAAATATTTGTCATTATTCAAAAACAATAAGTCGTAGAAATTCAAAATTTTTACAAGTTGCTTATATTTATATTTTCTTCAACTGATTTTTTTTTTCATATTAATAAAGATATTATTAAGCACCTTTAGGCATTTGAAATATTCGATTTTTTTTATAATTATTGATAAAAAAAATTTAGTTGAAATGACATAATACTTGAAAATTTAATAAAATAATCCACAAAAGTTGTTCTTACTATCATTCAAAAATTATTGAAATCCATAGGCACAATTTTTTTTTGAAGTGCATAAAGTTCAAATTTGTATAAAATATGTTAAAATCGCAATAATTTGCAAGTTATTTTGTAGTTGGAATTTTATAAAATTTTTTCTGTTTATACTTAAGGTTAAATATTTTAACACTAGGTTACTAAGCTACTCTTCAAAATTCTATAAAAAAATGTCTACCGGGCTTAAAGGAAAAAATTTTATGATCGTTTGAAATTTAAATTTTTACGAAATTGTTTAAATCCTATGAAGGAGGTGCACTCCACCCCAACTGTACAGCAGAGCGAGGCCCATCCGGTTCTTTTTTTAGTTCAATTATATTAGGTAAAGTAAAAAGAATGAAAAAAATAAAAATAATACGTGACTTCTAATCTTTGCAGTCCCACTTATAGATAGTCATCGGTAATAATTCTTCGCCAACAACTATTGTTGATATTTTTTGTAAACAAATTTTGCACACCATTCATATCACATTGCAGCAGTGCGAAATTATGAATTTGAATGTTTGATTATGTTTCTAAATTCTAAAGACATTTTTTGAGATGCAGCAACGTATATGCTCAAATCAGCTTATAACAATGTTAGTGAATTTAGTGGCGACTAATTGAAATTCTTATTGTATATATTTGGTTACATTCCTATCACCAATACCTGTTCATAATACGAATATATAAAGATGAGTTTTATCATTATAATTTTGATCACATTTTAAATGATTTGAGAAGTTAAAAATAATTCTTCGGATATGACGTTTGCGTATTGTTGATATTTCAATAAATTTTATTTAATGGCTAATGGCTATGACTTAGTATAACAGGTTTCGTGTAAAGCTAAAAACATTAATTTTTACTATACGTGTTATTCTAATTATTATTATTATTATTATTATCATTATTATTATTATTATTATTATTATTTTTATTATTATCTTTATTGACGGGAAAAATATTCATTTACAAAACAATAAATATATAAAATTGAGTAGTGGCACAGATACAATAAATTTAGATACAGTAATATAAAATTGACATTCAATTAATTATTAACTAAAATTAATCTATATAGTGTTTCCTATATAGTCATCACTGATGACTCATCAGCCATATAGTCATAGGTGAGGATTTTAGAAACATTACCTATTAATTAAAACACTTTTTTTATTTCTGGTAGATTTGGTATTAATAAAAATGAATAATCAAGGTTAGGTACTCCTCCTATTGTATCTAACGATTGTATATTGAAATATGATAAAACTCCATTATATAATGTAATAGTCGTTCGACTTTAAATTTAAATGATAAAAACAAAGAAAACAATTTTGAACAGCTTCGAGATCATAAGCTACCCCTATGTTATTTGAGGACCAAATAAGGGATGCACATGTTCTAATTGAGATCTGACAAATGCAAAATAAATATTTAAATTATTAAAATTTTTACAAGTTCGAGTAATGAAACCAAGATTTTTTAACGCTTTATTTGTTATTTTATCAATGTGTTCATTGAAACATAATTTATAATTAAAAGTAGTTCCTAAGTCGGTAAATTATTTAATAGAAACATTGCTAAATTTATAATTAAAATAAACATGAGATTTTTGAATATTAAATGATAAAATTTTACATCTGTTGATATTGAGGCTTAAACCATTTTGAATAACACCAATCATTTAAATTGTTTAAAGAACCTTGTAATTTAATACAATCATAAATAGAATCAATTTTTTTTAAAATATTATAGCGTCGTCTGCGAATAATAAAATATTTAAATGTTATATAATCGTATTTATATCATTTATAAATAATAGAAATAATGTGGGTGAAAGGTGGTCGCTTTGAGGAACATCTGAGTGATCATGAATGGGTTCTGAAATAAACTGATTCAATTTAATCAATTGAATTCTATTGGTTAAAAAAGAGGTAATTCAGGTTAGTAATGGATGGCAGAATCCGATTTTTTTAAGTTTATGTATAAGCAGTAAATGATCCACACACATGCTTTTTTGAGTATTCAGTGAAAACTGTATCCATTTGGAATTTAGTTGAAAATAACTCGGTAATATTGTGTTTGAACATGGCTAAATGGGTTATGGTTGATAAAACGTCCCTTACGAAAACCATGTTGGGTGTCGTATGAAAACTATTTATTATAAGAGACATTTTTTTGTTTATTATTTTTGGAAGTAGAGAAATTTTTGAAATTGGACGGTAATTATCTACGGAAAAGCGTTCACCTTTCTTGAAAATAGGGAAAATAAATACAGTTTTCCAGATTGTCATTATTTGAGGAAAAATAACGACATTATCCGTTTCTTTCAATTCTTAATTTACACAGCTATGTCAATAGTTGAATTTAAAATATAAATGTTCTTAGTGCATATATTATATTGGCAATCGTTATAATATACCTATACAGATAGTAACTGTATTAATATTTCTTAAAAGTTATATTACATTTCTTTACAAACGTGTTTACGGGTATACAGTGTATACCAGTATACCCCTGTACACCTTCCAATAAGTATGTTTTATATTGTTATTAATTATTATATTATTTTAAATTTTAATAATATTAATAATGATTAATGCAGGGGTGTCTTGTTTAAATTTACCGCAAAATACGTTAGATCCAATGTCTTGATCGTATCAAACCATAAGCCAAACACATGTTCGTGGTTTGATAACTATGACATTTGATAATAAATCATGGATGATAATTGATAGTGTCCATACTATAGTGTACTACTACAAAAACATATCTGGCTGCTGGACCCAAGCGGTGAGTGACTACTGACTACCACTACCGGAACATTGAAGTTTTGAACTGTTTAACAAGAACGACCTTATTATTCATATTGTCTTGTGTTATAAATTGTTTCATTATTTATAAATAGTTAATTGTCGGATGGAGAACAAGTATTGTGGATTATGATTTGACGTGTGGTGAACAACTAATGTTGTAATCAATACTTTGCGAAATTTAATTATTGTGATTTACAGCAATCTAAAGAGACTCATCAGCAATCCTGCACAATGTCTAAATATAACGCCAGCAAGTTACGGCAGATGAAACAAAGTGTAGATAAAATACAACATGGTAAGTTAAGAACTAATATTCCGGCTGGCATGGCCACACCAGGCCCTCCACTTGGACCCATGTTAGGGTGTAGAGGTATCAACATCACAGCATTCTGCAAAGACTTCAATGAGAAGACCAAAGATATCAAAGATGGCATACCTTTACCAACTAGAGTGTTGGTCAATCCTGACCGAAGCTATCGGATAACAATAACAAAACCACCATCTATGTATTACCTAAAACAAGCAGCAGGCATACATAAAGGTGCCATGAACCATAAAAATGAAATAGCAGGATTTATTACATTGAAGCATGTGTATGAAATAGCAGTAATAAAACAGTCAGATGAAAACTTGGAGTTCAGAAGCCTGCAAGAAATATGTAATATGTTAATGTCCACGGCACGGTCACTGGGTATTAAAGTAGTCAAGGATTTAAATGCAGAGGAATATAAAAAATTCTTAGAAGATAGAAAAATTGTGTTGGAAGAACGAAAACGAGAATTCCAAGAAATGAAAGAAGCTAAAATGTTAAGAACTGGATGAGTTATTAGTTTTATCATAAATGTTAGAAGTATCAATACAATTTAGTTTATAAAAATATATTTTGAGAATTTTTTTTTTCATGTTGTTGTTCTACTCTATTTTCACATCATCATTTAGTTGAATTATTTCAGTGCTATGAATAATCTGTAAAATAAACTTCTTGTATGCAACTGGGTAAGATATGTATAAGTACTAGCATTCCATATATATTCAATAATGAACTGAGGGTCTTGGTCCTATTTTAAATTTAAGTGTTATCCAAAGGCTAAAGGCATAGATTCCATGTTGCTATAATTTTTTTGTCAATGATTATATTCATTACACTAAAATATATGTACATACAATTTGGACATTTTGTTGCTGTTAAATAGATAGTATAGTACACTCAAATATGGTGTCTCATTACAGATGAAGAACAATTTTTTTTATAATACAGTTCATTAAAAAGTTTTTTTAATATCCAATTATACAAAAAAAAAAAATTAACTACAATATGCAAAGTATAAAAATAAATTAAATGAATACTTAACTGCCCAGTATATCCAAACTGAAACCACGCTTCCTTGTTATGAATAAAACTTTATAAGATGTGGTCTTATAAAATAAGATATTGTACTATAAAATATTATAGCAGTATCAGGTTTTGCTTATAATCCATGGAAAATAAACTGCTCAAAAACAAATAATGTGAAGGGTTTTAAATTCTCAATACACGCAATTCTGAAGACTAACTATTCAATTAATGACATTTATCTAATATGGAGATATATAACATATAAATCTCTCTATTAAATTAAAACTAAGAATTGAAAAATAACTTTAAGTCATAAGATTAAATAATTTTGTCAATAGAACTTAAAATAAGCCTTTTATTTCAAACATAAAGATTTAGTCAACATTGTCTCATGTCTTCCATACATACACATGTCAAAATCTATAATTAGTAGAACCAATTTTGTGTTATTGGTTGTAATATTAAAGTAATCTAACTTATTATTGAATTTAAAGTAAATAAAATCATCAGTGTCTTCTCATAGGTTTATAAAAAATTTAAATTTTTAAGCTAGTAACACGCTTTTTTAATATATAATCTTTAGTCATAACATGCTTGAAAATTAAAATTTTGTAAAAAACCTGTGAGAAGATGTAATGTAATTCATTTTAAATTCAATAATAGGAGAGCTAAATACTAAAGCCAGGAGCACAACATTTAATTTACTAAACAGATTTGCTATGTTATACATTTGTAAGTCAGAGACAGCACATAGAATTTTTAGCATTCAAATAGAAATGAATTTTTATATGAAAGTGCATTGTTACTATTATTCTAAGTAATGGCTGAATCATTGTCACAACAGTTATATTATAGATTCAATTTTACAACAATAATTATATTTAAACTATGGTTTTAAGTATAAACTATATTATATGCTACAATAAATTTGCTATATTATGCTTAAAAGAGAAAAAAGAAGTACACGGCTATAGTTGCAATTTTTAAATAATGTCTAAAAGCATTAAATACATATTCATTTCTGTAATTCATATATATTAAATTCAAAGAAATGTATTATATATTTTATTTAAAGAATTATTAAACTAAAAACAATATGTATTTTGTGCATTTGATATTATTTTGTGTACAAAATAAAATAAGAATAAAAGATTTAAAATTGTTTTAATACTATATATTACATACATGTATATATAATTATTATACATGATACACTTAACAAGTTATATAATTTTTTTTTCAGCCCTTATTGTTCAAGTAATAATAAAGATTATTTTTACATCAGTGAATATTATAGTGTATAATATACTACACTAGTAATAAACCATAGATACAAAATATATTTGATTGGGTTAGTCCTAATACAATTTAAATGTTGTTAAATTCAAAACCATAAAAACTAAACAGCAACATTTACAAATTCAAATACGTAATCTTCATATTATTTTAAACACAAGATTTATTCCACTTATGTATAAATTATAAGCCACTATATGCAAACAGTCCCATATCATATATTTATAACTTTATAAGTAATAATTGTTATTTATAATACATAAATAAAAATTTAGCCTTTAATGAATCATAGATTTAAGTGACTTTTTAAGTAATGCTTAACTAACATTTTTTATTTTAATATTAGCTAGCTTGTTTTCATTGAAGTACAGTAATGATAAAATTGAATAAAAATATACAAAGTAACTAAAAATGTTCAGAATAAGTTATCGAAACAATTGAAAGCTAGATACTAAATAAATAAAATATCCATCCTTATATATTCCCAGTTAATGGCACTAAATTATAATCCTACCATAATTCTCCTTCCTTTTCTTTAGCAGGAACTTCTATTACTCTGGGTTTATCAATTATTCGTGCAGTACGAGTACCTTTTTCAACAATTCCGATAATCCATGCTTGATATCCCTCTACTTTCTCAATATCTTTACAATATGCTGCAGCTTGTTCTCTAGGTAAACAAATTAAGAGCCCACCGGATGTTTCTGCAGAATTACCTTGTAACAATTGAAACATATTGCCACATGCCTTAGCAACTGATGCCATTTTAGCGATTACAGGAAGATTATGTATAACAAAAGACACTTCATTTTTTTGATGTTTTGCTAGTGTTTGAGCATGACCTAACAGTCCAAAGCCAGTTACATCTGTTGCTCCATGAGCATTATATTTATGCATCAATTTAGCAGCTGTTTTATTTAGGCGAGCCATTGAGTCCATAGCTCGCTGATATGCTTTTCTTACATCCTCTTCAGATACAATTAGTTTTATTCGGTTCCATTTATCTGGTTGATCAACCCATTGATGAGAATTTACAGCTACTTGAGTTCCAAGGGGCTTGGTCAACACAAGAACATCACCCACTACAGCGTTGTCTGGTATGATGAATTCATTAGGTTGACATACTGTTGTAGCAACACCTCCAATAGTACACCATGGGTTTACAACTGTCTGTCCACCCGTAACTGTTGTACCAGCTTCAAAAGCAGTTTCTTTAAAACCTCTCATTATTAATGGTATCACAACATCTCGTTCTTTTTCAGTCATTTTGGTTGATACTGATAGCAACATCAACATATTGTCACATTCAGTCACACCCATGGCGTACAAATCACTCAGAACATTTGAACAAGCAATTTTACCCATAACAAAAGGGTCATCGACAAGAGGATAGAAATAATCAGTTGTCTGAACCAAGGATAGACCACCATGTCTGAGAGGCACAACGGCTGCATCCATTCCGATTCCTATTTTGGTCATTGACAGGTGCATGAAATGGGACTGTTCACCATGACCGTTTTCATCTTGCTGGAAACCCTCTAGTAGCTTGTTGAGCACGTCTTGTGGTACTTTACAGCCCCGTCCTTTGAGATCAGCAAACCGGGTGAGCTTGAAGTG
Organism: Chaitophorus viminalis; assembly: GCA_025469195.1. Classification (NCBI taxonomy): domain Eukaryota; kingdom Metazoa; phylum Arthropoda; class Insecta; order Hemiptera; family Aphididae; genus Chaitophorus; species Chaitophorus viminalis. Next base: position 13,317 of record JAIPRK010002172.1, on the reverse strand, counting down.
TGGGTCGAGGTCGTGGATCAGGGGGTCGAACGGTCGCCGCAGTGGTATCTGGTCGTTCTGCGCCAGTTCAAGGCGCACCATCGCAACATTGTCCTGTGCGATGTTCGAGTGTATGTAATCGCCCATCGTTGTCCTATTATCCTACACACACATCAAGAAAATAGTGTTAGTAATAATATCAATTGGCGGGGCCACGAACCGACGAACCACACCAACGGTTTCGGTCGTACAAGTAGTGTAAACCTTAATAGCGTTATAATACCAAGTACGAGGTTCCGGTAGCACCCCACAGATTAGATAAAACCAATTAATACCCTTACCCATTAGGTAAGTTCAAGTTTCATTTAATCTATGGGCGCATCATCGCCCGTACGTATGCGTAATGTTATCGTGCAGTGTTTAAGTCTAAAACAAGACTCACTTGACACTTACGTTTTGTGTGTCGAACCAGAAGTTCATAAGCTAGCACCCGAAACTTGTCGGCGCCGTTCCGAGTTCCGGACAGCGGGATTGTAAATTGAAATTTATAAATTTACCGGGAAACAAGTTATAAAGTACCAACAAAACTTCGTAATAAAAGATTAATTTTGTGAAGCGGCAATCAATGTATTTCACAAACACAACCCCAAACAAAACAAACGACGACGTCGCTCGCAGACGTGGTCGCGTTTGCCATCGCTACCCGTTGATTATCGTCCACAGTGTGACCGGCAGATTGGTAACGGGACGGTCGCTGGTACCGTGCCCGTTGGCCAAGCTGACTATGACGCATTGACGCGCGCCAAACGCGACGTGCTTAAAATACAACGTTCCTACTGGTAAATAATCTCTTTTTTAATTAACTACGCGTACGGTAAATAATAACCAAACAAATAATGAAATAAATGATGCATTTATTAATACAATGCAATATGTAGTTAAACGAGCTGAAAAAACACACTGGTTATCATGATATTTTATCATTTTACGGCATATCTACATAATATTATATATTATTTTATTTATATTATTAAACTATTAATTTAATTAAAAATAAATAAAAATCAAGTACATAAAAAAATACGATTTCTGATTAATAGTTTTCGTAATTCATTGTCTAATTACAGTTAATTATCATCAAGAAATATTTAGTCTTTTACTATTAGTAATAATATTTAAAAATTTAACACAGTTAAATGTTTGAATAATTAAATTTTATTAAATTAAATATTTTATACCAACAAATGTTGAAAAAAAAAACACGAAGTAAGGAGTAGACAACATTGTTCTATTTTCTGTTATTTTTTCTTATCTGTTATGGAAAACAAATTTTTGGACTTTTTTCAGTTTAGTAAATAATTTTAATAATATAATCCACCAATTATGAACAAGAAACTAATTGAACACAGACTTAAAGTTGATATATTTGAGAAATGAGAACAATATCAAGTATAAAGACAAAGTCACAAAGGTTCATTTGACTTGGTTTTTGACCAATAGTGGGAACAATAGTGTTTTAATATTGGTATTTTATAGAAATGAGAAGAGTGGAAATTGTTTTCAAGACATGTCATTACTCCCTCACCCTCACGTATCTATTATTTTATTTAACAAATTAACTGACATATGGCTTATGGCTTAAGGCAATTAATTAGGGCAAATTCTTGTGAAATAGTCAGAATTAATTATTAAATAATATATACTTATACCTAACGCAAATGTTCATTAAATATGTTGGATGTAGGATCAATCCTCGATGTATCAATAGGTACATAGTTAGTAACTATTAACATTGATTATAAATACTAATTAAACAATAGCGTCACTGGGGGAAGGGTCCAGAAGTCCGGACCCCTGAAATTTCTAATAGTAGAAAAATAATTTTAGTATTGAATATAGTTTATTGAGTAAGAATAATTTTATATTTTCGTTAAAGCAGTAATTTGAAATAGGATAAAATATAACATCTTATTTTATTTCAACGTCGTAATAAAATTAGGATTAATAGGAAAGGTTAGCCGGTTAGGTATTCAGTAAAAAAAGTGAAAAGAGAATAATAAGGTGATCGTCAGTTGTTACAGATAATCTGAACTTATAAATACGAACGTGGAGCACAGAAAATTCAAATTATTTAAAAAGACTACCACTGTAGTAATGTAGTATATACAGTGTCGGCCTGGCTAGATTCGCAAAGCTGCGCTACCGAGGCCCTGACTTTTTTTTTACTTTAAGATAAAAAAAAAGTGATGAAATATTATTTTTTATTAACTATTGTCTATTGATCTTGTTATTTGATTTTTATCAAACGAAGGATTATCAAAAGATTGTCATCGGCTGTACCCTAAAATGTTTACAATGGTTAAGGCTATCCAAGTATTTCCAAACAGTGTTTTATAAAGCATTTGCGAATTGGCCGGAGTAGAACGAAGAATAGGTAATTTGTAAAGAATATAAGCAGTTATATATAAAATTTTTATATTAGGAATTAGTCATTTTTTAATAATTGGAATTAATTTAAAAAGTTTTTTTGATAAGATAAAATAACGAAGGTACATTTTCAAATGTTATAGCTCTTACTTTTATTTTTAAAATTATCATCGGTTAGTAGATAAAAAAAAATCGAGTTTAAAAAGATATTTTAAAGAAATTGAAAAAAAAATTAATTTATACTACATTTTTCATATTTGTTGATTATTATATAAACTATTTATGAATATTATAGGTTTGTCATTTTTGTATTTTTTTCTATAATTTATGTTATTATTTTGGTTATCTGGTAAAAACATGTACCGAAACACTATAAAGAATGTAATAAATAATATAATAAATAATAATATGTGTAGACCGCTGAGTAAACATAAAATTTAAGTTAACATTAAATGACACAATGCTTAAACGTTGGCTCGTATTTCTTTTATTATTTACCTATTTGATTTTAAATATCGAATACGTGGAAGACATTTTTTGTCAACATTTGACCTACATTTATGTAAAAAATATATATTTAAATACCACAATTGAGATCCAAAAATTATTATTCAAATTTTTACTAAAAATATTTATCATGTTCAAACTCTTTGATACCTTTTCACATACCTTTTTGTTTAATACAGTTTTGTGTAGTAGTACTTGTACTTTGTAGTGGTATACCAACTTATGATGAAATATTTTATTTGTCATTATTTTATAAATATTATGAAAATATATATATTACTCATTAGTTATTAAGTATTTGTGTTGACATAAAAAATGAACAAAATATTATTGGTATCATTATTAATAAACCGTAAGTATAGTACGTGCATTTAGTTTTTCTTATACATATTAAAAGTTATTTTATTATTATTATACTTAAACTACTATGAGTCATCTAAATATTTCATGATAAAATTATAGATTAAATTTACATTATTAATAAATCAATAATTTACACTCTTGCCTCTGCTTGTAATCTAACATTTTACCACATTTATAGATATTTTAAAAAAGGTAATATCATAAAAACATCATGGATAAATCTATTAACAATTTATATTTTTTTAACTAAGCCATATAAAAATAGTTAACAGTAGTTTTAAATTAAATTATCTGTAATAACTGACATTTATTTGATAATTTTACTAATAATTAAAAAAAAAAAATACGTTAAATAAAATTAACCTATATCAATTTATAATTAATAATTATTAAATATTATAAAACCAAGGTTGTACATTTTATTCAACTTAAAAATAAAGGTATACATTTTGTCAAGTAAATTATTTAAATATTAAAACTACATTACGTTTGAATTAAGAATGTTCAAGATAATAAACTTAATTTAAGTACAAGGTTCTTTTGAAATGAAAAGAAGATTCCAGTTCCGCATTCTTATATGAATCTACTTCACGGGTGAACAGCACCTGAGTAATAACAAAAATAATATTAAAACGTGAAAAAATTGTTTTATATTTTCGAAACCAACAATGAACAAGTTTTGAAAACAAGAGGGACACAGTGGAGATTCTTTCAGAATTATTGTTTTTAAAAAAATATCATGATAATACGAGAATGTATACGCATACATTTCCATTTATAATAATAACAAAATCAATTGTTTATGTTTTCATTACAAAAATAACATCAATATATATATACAAGTCTCTTGAGGTATTCTTCACAAACCATTTCAAGTTTTCAGAACCGAATGTAATTAAAAATGAAATGGACGTCTGTACTATAGCGTGTTTAATATTTTTGTAATTAATTCTATTCGTGATTAATAACGACACGCATTCGCTTAAGACATCGTTGTGTCATTCTTGGTAAGTGATTCACTTTAATCCAAAATTACATTAAACATTATTTTCGTAAATCAATATTATTTCTTAAAAAATTGTAATTTTTTAAAAATCATGTTATTTATCTGCTGCAACAATACTAATAATAAATCTAGTTTTAAGGTGATGGAAGTTGTTTAGATCAAACCTATTGGTTTTGAATATATTTTGTTTGTATTATAAATTATAAGTGCTATAGGGCTCGAGACTGGCATTTGTATAATTTCATATATTTTTTATTATTTTATTATTATTATTATTATTATTCATTTATTTCTCAAAAAAATAATACTGAGCTTCACTGAGTATCCTCGTGTAGAGGCCCAGGAGTTATTAGGTGTACATGTGTATAATTTTTAATAACATATTTATACAGCTATTAATTAATTAAAAAATTAATTAATATTAATTAAAAGTTATGAATTATAAAATCTTAAAAAAAATAAGAATATGTGCTTATTGTTTAGTGAAACATTAAAATTCAAACATAAATAAAAAAAATTATTTTATATAAACTTGAAAAATGCCAATAGCTAGTATGAAGAACATTAGTAGAAAATATATAAATTGTATAATAATATAATTATTACAAAAACAATAGTTTAGGTATTTTGAATTTTATAATAATAATTGAGTGTTAAATTCATAAAGAAGTCATTTTGTAAAGTCTATTTTAAACTTATTTAGTGATTATCATTATCGTTGTTTAGTATTAAATTGAGAATTTTTGACAAATTCGTATTTCGTGATTCTTGTTTTTCTATTAATATATATATGTTGAAAATTTATTGAATAGACAAGTACAAGAAAAATAAATAAATTTTTTCTATCTAACAATGACAATGGATAAATGCAAGCGTCGAAGACGTAGATTCTAAATTTATGATTACGGTCAGAAGTCTATTAAAAATGTATTTTAATATAAAATATGTTATATTTTGGGTGGTCATTGTTTCCAACAAAAATTCGAATTCTGTTTCGGCCAAAATTCAAAAAGTTCGATTTTTATTTCCGTTAAATATATATCTATACATGAGAACCCTTATAATGAGATTCGGAATAAACTAATTATTGACAAATAGACAGATAAATCAATCTAACTTATATCATTATTTTATTCATAATGTTAGTTTTAAAATATGATATCCTCTTCTTGTAATCTAATATGAACATAATTAAAGAATCATTAACTTATAAGTCCTTCTCCTTTCCAAACCATAATGGACATACGGCATCTAAGTCGATAGAAAAAAATGTAACTATCCAACACGTAAATGCCCAAACATTATTCAAGATTCAGGTTCACACAGTTTAAGTAAATTTTTTGAAAATTCGAAATATTTTTAGGGTTTAAACTATAGTTTAGATATGTGAAAATAGATTTGGTAGAGATAAATTAAACTTTTTTTGTTTTGGTGGAAATGATTAATGTCTCATATTTAATGCTCAAAGCTTAATATTATAGGCCTATTTAGTATATTTAATTATTTCATATTTTACCTAGGTTTTTATTTGCTAAAATTATAATTTAATACACATTTCAACAGTAACATCTTACTTTGTATATATTGTATACAATATAGATACAATAAAATTCAAAGTAATTTAAATTATTGATAAAATTGTACATATATTTTTTTTTACAGGAGCACAATGGTAGACGTTGTCAGGTTAGGAGTTTTGCTCTTGTTTTGTACCCAATTAGCATATCCCCAAAATTCTAACATATTATTGCAATCTGGAGGCTCTCCGTCAAATATTTTAACACTAAATATTAATACAAAAAAATGTATTCACACAGTCAGCGACCACTTCCTAAGTTTTACACTCGAGCCTTCTGCTATTATTTTAGCATTACAAAATAATCTAGGGTACGTATTTATTGATTAATAATTTGAATATGGTTGAATAAATTGTTTTTTTTTACGTTAAAATTCTATATTATAGGTTGACGGCCATTAATATGGCTAAAAACTTAAACCCGGCATACGTAAGAATATCTGGTCCTGAATGTAATCACTTCAAGTTTCAAGGTGTGCAGGATGATTCGGAATCCTCATCAACTCATCCGGTAAAACAAGGGAGAAATAATGTTACGATAATTACTGGCTGGCACTGGTCACAGCTAAATGAATTTGTGACCAAAACAGGATTAGACTTGATTATTGGTTTAAATGTTATGAACAGGCAACACGGGTCTTGGGATTTAAGTAATACTTTAGATCTTATATCTTATTCAGATAAACATGGTTACAATATGGAATTCCAAGTAGGAAATGGTAAATAATCATAATATATATGTATCGTATTAGAGGAAGTATTTGATTTGTGTATGTCATTTATTTATTCAGATCTTCAAATGATTGAATCGCGTATTGATGGTTTGTCCCTTGGTAAGGATGTAACAAGATTACGTAAAGTACTCGAAGCATTTCCCAGGTACATGAATTCAAAAATTATTAGTCCTGACATTAAATCCTGCGATACTCAAGAAGAAGCTAAATATTTAAAGAACTTTATCGTAGAATCGGATTCTTCGCTTTCGGCACTAACATATCAAGTGTAAGTAATAAAATATTACATGCATTTAGAACATCACATAATTAAGAAGTGATAATTTAAATACATTAAAATACTTTTTATTCCAAAATAATAAGCATAATAATTACAATATCATAGAATATTGATTGTTAATTATTATTTATTCAAAGTTGTATAACAAAAATTATATATTATATAATAATTTTCTTTTTAGACTTTAAGTTTTACATTTTAACCTCTAATTATTTTTGAAATTAAAGGTATACCGTATACCGATACTTACTAAATTTTAATTTTAAAATTGCAATTAGTTATAATTCTCATATTCTATGGTTATAATTGTTGTTATATGATAATAGTTTTTACTTTTTAATTTAGGTATAAAAGTATTTAATATATTATATGAGTGTATAGGCTAGAGATTACATTAAAAATTTGATGTATATTTTACTGTCTAATTAAATAAAAGATATGATTTAATATGTTACAATATTATGAGTCATCAGATAAAATAAAAATCTGTTGCATCTTATAGTATTATTATAATATCAATAATTAGTAATTATTAATTATTAGAAAGATGATTACATTTATTTTAAATCAAATTTAAATAGTTGTGTATAGGAAACAATGTGTTTTAGTTTCCTGAATTCTTATAAATAGACATTTATAAGAAGTATGACCCAGGTGAAATAGCTTTAAATGTTGTTTTAGACCTTTATCAATCGAAAAAAACGAGAACCCAACAGAAATGTTCAATTACATACAAAACCAATTGGAATCGCGAGTGTGGCAAAAAGATTCGATAAACAAATATCTTGGAAGAATAGCAGTTAAAAAACCGTTATGGATTATAGAATCTGGAAATACAGAGGAACTGGGGGACTTCACAGATGGATTGATTTGGGCACAGAGACTTTGTGCGGGTGCTCGAGTTGGAATAAATGTCATTATGAGAAAACCATCCGTTTTATCTCTTACTGAACCTACTCCGGTAACTATAACATTTATGAATTGTTTTCAAGAAAATGTTTTTTTAAATATTAACACATAAATAAAAATATATTTTTCATAATAAATTTGTACGTAATTAAAAAATAAAGTTAGACTTTTTGTCATTTTATAAACAACACCAAATTATATAGTAAGTTGAACGGTAGTTTTATAGTAAATTTGATGTTTTTTTTTAAATATATCTATAATTTTTATGTAATACAGAAATATTTTGAAGAATATTAATTCCAAGATATTAAGTTTTAACTGTAGTCGTAACTTAAAATAATTAATTTTATAAATAATAATATGTTCATATAATACACATACACAGAATAACTAAAATAATACAAATTTATTTAGGATTATTGGGTCTCAGTACTTCATAAAGCATTGGTTGGAACAGAAGTTATAGACGTAAAAATGTCGTCAGGAAACAAAACGCTCCTAGAAACAGTAACTCATTGTACCAAAATGTCACCGTATGATCCAAATGAAGGAATTATTTCTCCTGAATATCGTTATAATAGGGGATCGGTTACAGTTTTTGGTGTTAATATGAGATCGGAAGCTGTAAAAATATCATTAAAAACCGGTCAAAAGCAAAGTCTACCATTACATCAATACGTCCTGACTGCCAATAATAGGCAATATAGAAAAAGAGCGGTGAAACCTATGTAAGTAAAATAAGAATAAATTTATTGTATTTTATTACTATCTGTATTATTAATATTTTAATCTTAAATCTAGAAAAACTATGCTTAATGGACAAAAATTGATTTTATCACCCGATGGTGATCTGCCAATCATATCACCAAAGGTACGAAGTTCTCACCAATTTATTACCATTCCCAGTCAATCTGTCTTTTTTTTGGTATTGCCAGAAAGTAAATCAAAAGCTTGCATGGCAATTCAGATTGAAGAATCCAAAGAGTCATATAAAAATAGTGGAAGATTCGCTGTAGATCAAGAAGAGTTTGTGGAACCTGATTATGATACGTCAATATTAGATCAAGAAGACGAACCGGCATCAAGTGAAAAAAACATCTATGTGGCATTCCGTCCCAAATATATAAATACTAATTATGATTCTATAACCCAAATAAATGAGAGACAAGAAGGACTAGTAAGTAACAACAATAAAATGACTCAACAAAACAATGAAAAGTCACGTCATAATGAGAACATGCAACTATCAGAGCCAGTCGTAAAATATGTTACATTTTCTAATAATAATTGGCTATCAAAATTTCCAAAAACATTAAGCAACTATGAATATTCTGTGGAACCATCAGCTTTTGCTCCAATTGAAGGTACTACAGTAGAAATACAAACAGAAAAAAGTATGACACCATCCCAAAGTAGAAGAGAGAAGTATCACGTACTTGCACAAGCAGTTGCTGGAAAAAGACATGCAGAAAAAAATATTCGGTCTGATTTATACTTAAACTTAGATTCTGCTATGGAAAATTCAAGACCTTTGCAAAAGTCAAAACTAATAAAAAGGTCGATTGAAAGCAACACTTCAAATTCAAAAGAAGTCGAAAAACTAGTAGAAGAATTATCACATGCCACTCCTTTTCCTACAAATAACAAGTCGTCTTCTGGCGTATACTTAGAATTAAATGAAAATCACTTTAAAGTTTCTGAACGTTCTAAAAAAGAAATCAACTCAAGAGTTCCTGAAGTACAACAGCCAGAAGTTACTTCACAGACAATACAACAAACAATAATCACATCAACACCTATTATATCCACTGCAGCAGCTCATCAACATTCAAGTACTGAAAGCCATGTTCAGAAAATAAAATCAAGAAAAGAACAAACTCTTGCCAAAATAAACGAAAAGACTTCGCATAAAATAAATGATAGAATCTCTCATAAAATGCATGAAAGATCGAAAGATAAATTTTTAGACGAAGTAATAAATCCATTTGTACAAGAAACAATAGCTGAAAAGACAAAGAAAGTAGATGTAGAAGATATTACTACTCAAAAAGAACCAGAACATAATGGCAAAATTATTAGTTTAGCTGATAAGTTAAGATATAATCGTCAAACAAATAATACAGTTGCTGATCACGATCGAGTAATACCTCGTATAAATATAAAATTGAGAAAAAATTTAAAAAATGTGGACGTTGAAAATACTAAAGTTTCAAGTACACCGGTTATTGAAACAGCTCATATTGAACCTAGTAGTACTACAGAAATCCCTTCCCGTAATACTACTAAAGCAAAGATTCTTACACATTTACCAAAAACTTTAAAGCTTGTAAGACCTAAACTTATTATAAATGACGGAGAATTGAAAAGTAGAAAATCGATAGTAAGAGAGAGTCGTGAAACTACACAACACCCAGTACCAAAATTCAAAATCAAACCAGGTTTACACCCCTTGGGAAAAGTCAAAACTCCGCCCAATGTTGATGTCGATCAAATTGTTACTAATGAAAAAGTCACGGAAAGATTAATAGAAAATCTTAAAGATGGCAAAAAAACATTACAATCTGAACATAAAATAGTTAGCCCAATAAAGAATAACGAAGAAACTAAACCAGAATGTGAACCAATAATTTCAACGACGGCGGCAAAAATCAAAGCAGTGGAAGAAAAAATAAAAATTCGTCAGTTTGAAAGGGAACGAAAACTTCACGAAAAACTTCACAAACACAAAAAGCGATCTCTGCTAAATGATATTGTCGATGACGACATAATGGATGTAAATGATATTTTGAATTACGATAGATTAAAATCTAACGAACTCGAAGCAGACGTTGAGTTTGGCCCCATAAAAATACGTGAAACTAATAGACATCCGAGAGCAGTGGCTGATTTTACGGTAAAACTGAACGAAGTGAATACCTATGTAGACAAAAACAAAAAAACTAAAAATTTAATAAATAATGAGGTCACAGAAGATAGTGATAGTTATAAGGACTGGAGTAAAATTGATTATATCCATCCATCGGCGGAGGGTACTGAGTACGACAATGTGAATATTAAATCGAAACGCAAATCTATTTTTGAGGAATTAGAAGTTAATGATTATAATGATAACACCAAAAATATGATAAACAATTTGTTAAATCATATGCAAATATTTTGGAAATACATAAAAAAGACACTTCAATTTTAAAGTGACAGTAAGAACAAATGTATAGGACGTAGGTCGATGATATCATTTTTTAAAACGCAAGTTTTAATAGGACTACAAACATAAAAATATTTTTAATGTATCATGACATTTATTTAACGTGAATAATGTAATAATTTAAATTAAGTTTTTTTAAGTTTTTACTTTTTATATGCTTTAAATGTTTCTTTTTTTTACTTTTATTATACTAACATTACATTAGTAACAGATAATGTAAATGAATAAAATAAATATAAATGTAATGAATTTTCTAATTTTTGTAATCATAGAAAAATACAACAAATTTTATAATAAAAATTCTATATACAATACTGAAATTAGCTTGTATAAAAAATAAATAATCGAGCAATATAAAAATAATTACTTAACTGATAAGATAAAAAAGTTAGGGGGACTCCTAAGATTGATTGTTAACACTTTGTCTATTCGATTTTTACTGTTTTTAGACCATAGTACACAGGATACAGACGTGAACATACAAGAAGTCCTTAATTTGATACAACTCAAATATTGTAATGGCCACAATGTGGTCATAAAAATAGTAATTTATGTTTTAGGATCGTATTATTTAAATACATTTATAGGCAATTAGTGAAATATAATATGTATTGAACGAAGGGTTATATTACCTTATATCTAAACCTAGTTCCATGTCATATACATACATAGTAGTATTAAATTATTGTAACATTAAAAAATAAAACACAGAATTTATTATTTCATTTACTAAAAAAATATATTACTAAAACACACGCTTTTTTTATATTAAAGAAAAGTTAACTATATCTATTTTTAAAATGTTAGTTAGAATAAAAAACTAACTATTTTGTTTAATTTTGTCTTGAAAATTAATTATATACATTTTATTATTATATAATATATTCAAAAATTTCAATATTTGGTGTTATACGCGAAAACAATCAGCTATATCTAGTTTCAAATTTTAAACGTTAATTTCGACATAAAGTTTGTTATGTAAGTATAGTAGTCGCAATTTATACAAATTATAAGTAATAATTTATAACTAATTCGCTATAAAATTTGTTTTTTCAAATATTCAACTTCGTCACTATTTGTAAAAAAATATCTGGTTACGATAAGACTACATAGCTACTTGTGATAATACTACTTCTATACTGCCTACTTAACATGCATTTTGCCACTACATGCTCATTCAGTTCAACTCATGTAATAGTTGTACAATGCGCATATTTTGTTATTTTAAGAGATTACTGTAGAATATATAGCGTTGCAATGTGGACAAAAATAAAAAAGAAACAAAATAGCTTTATTTGGCGAAAAATGAATTAAATATCTAATTTAGTAAGATAGTGTACAAATAATGAAATTGTGTTAAAAATGCGAAGCGTTTAATATCCTACAATAATAATATATTAAACTAGTAAAGATGAATTTGAAAATTACTAGAAAATAATTGAAAAAATTAAGAATTACTACAAATTAGGCTCAAGAGACAAGACTTAAGAGAGTCATTAGCAGCATCGCGTTGATTCAGTGGAATGGAGGTTAGCAACATGCACGAAAGCTGATGAGACCCAAGCTGGGCAAGTTACTCTAAAAGTGTAAATTATAATTTCTAAAATAACACATCTAAATACAAGTAATGAGTTACTTTAAAAATGTGTACCCAAGTACAAGCTACAAGGTTGAAGCTACGTAGCTGGGTTACATAAGCGATACAAGTTACATCAAATTTCTAAAAAAAAAAATTTCATTTTAACTATAGATCAGTGTTTTCGACATTTTCGTAATTATAAAATTATAAAAATAACAAAATAAAGTATTTTAAAATTCGGTTGGTTATAACTCGTTAATACTTAATAGTTATATCAAACAATGACTTAATTAAATAATGGATATATTAATATAAATATTTATATAAATATAATAATATAATTTATAATGAAAATGTTTTACTTTTAATAATTTAAATGAAAACAAATTGATTTTGCTCAAACTGGCCGTATAGCATGGGCGCAACTGGGGGGGGGGGAGCTTGGGAGTGCTTAGCTCTCCCAATATCAAAATTAGCACTCCCAAATTTTCTGTACCGTTTTTACAATATTGGTAATAATAAAACTTCTGATTTTACAAATAATAATTTATTGACTGCTAAAATTGATAAATTATCAAAAATTGTTTTTCTGTTATTTTAAAATCTAATGGTCAAAGGAAACATAAAATGTGTTTATTAAATTGAGTTTATTACCTATTAAAATGTACCGTGTACACAATATGTAGAATCAATAGGTTTTATTTTAAAATCTCAGGATTTTGTGATTTTTGTGATAAAATAACTATTAAGTT